>JAGKTI010023447.1:0-14803 GCA_018397915.1 Birgus latro
CAGGATGTTAAAGCAATTGGACGATAGTTAGAGGGTTGGGAATGGTCACCCTTCTTTGGGACTGGCTGAATGAGAGCAAACTTCCAGCAAGAAGGAAAGGTACAAGTTGAGAGACAAAGGCGAAAGAGTTTACCTAGGCAGGGTGTAAGCACAGAAGCACAGTTTTTGAGGACAACAGGAGGGACTCCATCAGGCCCATATGCCTTGTTAATATTGAGGCCAGTGATGGCAGAAAATACATCAGCTGAAGAAATTTTAATGCCAGTCATGAGGAAGTCTGAGGGGGGAAGTGATGGAGGAACAGCACCGGAATCGTCTAAGGTAGAATTGGAGGAGAAAGTCTGAGCAAAGAGATCTGCTTTATCAGTAGAAGAAATAGCTACAGAGCCATCAGAGTAGAAAAGAGGAGGGAAGGATGATGAGGTAAAGTTGTTAGAAAGATTTTTGGCAAGGTGCCAAAAGGAGCGAGAAGAATTCGAGTTGGAGAGTTGGGAACATTTAGCACGGATGAAATTATTTTTAGCAGAGCGAAGAACAGACTTAGCACGATTCCGGGCAGAAATATAAAGAAGATGTGATTCAGGGGTGGGTTGGCTCCGGTACCTTTTAAAGGCCCTCTCTCTGTTGCGGACAGCATTAGAACAAGTGTGATTTAACCAAGGCTTTCTTGCATTAGTAAGAGGATATGAAAAAGGAATGTATGCTTCCATGCCCGAGAGAATAACCTCTGTAATGCGCAGGGCACACGCAGACGGCTCCCGGCCATGGAAGCAATAATCATTCCAAGGAAAATCAAAGAAGTACTGCCTGAGGGCCTCCCAATCTGCAGCTCCAAAGTGCCACAGGCGGCGTTTCTTTGGAGGGTCCACAGGCTGTACTGGAGCAATAGGACAGGTTAAGGTAATAAGGTTATGATCGGAGGAGCCCAACGGAGAGAAAAGATTAACAGTGTAAGCAGAAGGATTAGTTGTTAAGAAAAGGTCAAGTATGTTGGAACTCTCTCCAAGGCGGTCAGGGATACGGGTAGGGTGCTGTACAAGCTGCTCTAGGTCATTAAGGATAGAAAAGATGTAGGCTTGTTCACCAGGTGGATCAGTGAAAGGAGAGGAGAGCGAAAGGTGGTGGCGAACATTGAAATCTTCTAGAATGGAGATTTCAGAGAAAGGAGAAATGGATAGAATGTGTTCCATCGTAGAAGTAAGACAGTCAAAGAATTTTTGATAGTCGGTAGAATTAGGAGATAAGTAAACAGCACAGATATATTTAGTCAAAGAATGACAGGAGAGCCGAAGCCAGAGAGTAGAGAATTCAGAAGAATCAAGTTCAGGAACACGAGAGCAAGATAGATCGTTGCGCACATATACGCAACAGCCACCTTTGGCTTTGAAATGAGAATAGAGAAAGTAGGAGGATACAGAAAAGGGTTTGCTGTCAGTTGTCTCAGAGAGCTGAGTCTCAGAAAGAAAGAGAAGGTGAGGTTTAGAGGAGAAGAGGTGGTGCTCAACAGAGCGAAAGTTAGAGGAAAGGCCGCGAATGTTACAGAAATGAAGAAGGAGTGAGTCAGACAGTGGTTCCAGGCAGCTCCGAGAGTCGTCACCGGGAGAGGGGCGGATGGTGGGGGCATTTATAGTCCCCCCCCCCTGGGGACTCCGAGGCACGATTGACAGTAGCCATTTTTAGAATTTTTTGAAAAGGAAGTGTAGTGTGTAGCGTGTATGTAGTATGGTGTTGACAGTTAGAGAAACTTGTATTGGAGAGCATGCTGGTCTACTCTCTGTGTTACTGAGACACTGAAAAAGTTCAGCAAAGGGGGATGGTCAGGAACAAGTCCTGAGGGCTGATGAAACGGGAGCTCCAGCTCTCCCTGTCATCAGCTTTCCATCCTCCTTGGGAGTACTGCCCTGCTCGACTGGTGCTACAGTCTCCTCACCTGTTTCCTCCTCAGTTTCTGCGATCATAATTCCTTTTTTCGTATTATTGTAAGCAGAATGGGTAATCTGTAACACGGATTATAAAAAAACGTATTAATCATCATAAGGAGCTGATGTGTGAACTAATGACATTTTACTCAAACTCTTTCACTGGCGTTTGTCGGTGTTGTAAAATATCTGTGACACTGAGCATGTGATGGCCAGAACAGTAAGTGTTAAAATCTGGAGAGAGAGAGAGAGAGAGAGAGAGAGAGAGAGAGAGAGACAGCTATGAGCCATGTAGCAGAGTGGCGACATGGCAGTGTTACTCTTGAGGTCAGGGTTGCCAGTCCAGGCGAAGCTTGACTTCGGCCACAGTGCACCCTAATGCCTGCTTTCGTTCCACGCAATTAGGGGAGTTATTCCATCCAGTTCCTGTGTCGGGATTCCGGTCGAGGCCAAGGTTACTACTGCTGCTAGATACTACAGCAGCTACTAGCTGGCCACAGTCACATCTACACTCTGAGTCTGCCAAGGTCATAAATTAAAACTGAACTATATTATTCTACCTGTAATAAATTTGCATATATATATATATAAACAAATGAATAAGCTTTAACCCTTCTGTAAGTTTCTCATAGGATCCTCTTCCTTGCACGGGTATATGAGTATGATGATGCATAAATTTTAACAACGGTGTGCTGCGCTACGTAGTGTTTTTTTTTTTTCGTTGCTGTACCAAATTGGCAAATGATTCACCTAAAGTTAATGTTAGGTGTTGGGTTGGGGCTCTGAGTCAAGACAGGAGATACAATCAAACTGTCATTGCACTGAATAGGACCAGAGTCATTAGGCAGATGACTACATTGTTAAGAAGCATATAAGTGGAAACTCACTCAAATGCCCAGTGCAGAGCACAGAAGCAATAGAAAATGGACTAGTGAATGATAAGAACTGTAATCATGGCGCATGATTAGCGTGTAAAAAAAAAAATGTGTACACAGCTTTGTCAGTCAGCACAGGCAGAATTCCCCCTACAGTATCTTTATTCTGGTCTCTCTTTGATAGCACACACGGCAGTCAGTGTCGCGAAAGGGTTTAGGGATGATTACGACTACGGTGCCCAGACTTTTTTATTTGCAGTAATCATACCACTAATGATAGTAATTCCCTGCAGACATTACACATGTGATTATACTGATAATAGCCGGTGGTTACGGCTAGATAATGCAGCGCTCAGCCGTTGTCATTATGGGCGGGAAATCTCTGTCTCGGCCAAGCACTGATGAGGTGAGCTTAAGTCGGGATCACAGAGGTGATATGTAGACATAAACCACAGGTGCAACAGCATATTAACATTTGCCCGTCAATTTATTGTGAAAACGGCAGTTGCCGAAGGATACCGCCACTAGAAGCTGCTGTGGTGGATAATGAGTCAGCTACAGAAAATGAGACAATGATGGACGTTGTCGTCTTAAACATTAACATCCATGGCTTGCCTCACGTCCCTGTACAAACCAGGTGAGGGTGACTATGACCAGGTCCAGCCATAACTGAAGGCAGCCTTACTTTGACAGACGCCATGCAATGAGGGAAAGATGTACTGTAGCGAAGATGATCTTTATATTTTTTCAAGAGGATTGGGAAGGAAAATATTTCCCAGTACTGTAATGGATATTTGCTTACAACAAATGATAACATGAATATAAATAACTCTCGTCCAGGTTATGGCTGGTGCAGGTCAGCTCACGCTTTATACCTGATCAGCGACCATACTGTGAACAGTCTCCTACTGGAGGCCCTCAGGCAGTACTTCTTTGTTTTTCCCTGGAATGATTATTGCTTCCATGGCTGGGAGCCATCTGAGTGTGCCTCGCGTATTACGGAGGTTATTCTCTTGGGCATGGAAAAATACATTCCCTTCTCCTATCCTCTGACTAATGCAAGAAAGCCTTGGTTTAATCACGCTTACTCTAATGCTGTTCACAACAAGGAGAGGGCCAACTCACCCCTGAATCACATCTTTTTTTTTTTTTATGTTTCTGCGCGGAATCGTGCTAAGTCTGTTCCTCGCTCTGCTAAAAATAGTTTCATCCGTACTAAATGCTCTCACCTCTTCAACCCGAATTCTTCCCGCTCCTTCTGGTACCTTGCCAAAAACCTTTCTAACAACTATACCTCATCATCCTTCCCTCCTCTTTTCAACTCTGATGGCTCTGTAGCTATTTCTTCTACTGATAAAGCAGATCTCTTCACCCAGACTTTCTCCTCCAGTTCCATCTTAGATGATTCCAGTGCTGTTCCTCCAACACTTCCCCCCTCTGACTTCCTCGTGGCTGACATTAAAATTTATTCAGTTGATGTATTTTCTGCCATCACTTTACTAACAAGGCATATGGGCCTCATGGAGTCTCTCCAGTTGTCAAGAACTGTGCTTCTGTGCTTACACCATGCCAAGGTAAACTCTTTCTACTTTGTCTGTCAACTTGTACCTTTCCTTCTTGCTGGAAGTTTGCTCTCATTCAGGCAGCCCCAAAGAAGGGTGACCATTCCCAACCCTCTAACTATCGTCCAACTGCTTTAACATCTTGTATCTCAAAAGTATTTTCCCTATCATAGCCTACTTTCTGATCGTCAGTATGGGTTCCGTCAGGAACGCTCCACTGGCGATCTTCTCACCTTCCTTTCAGACTCCTCGTCATCCTCATTTCGGGACTTTGGCGAAAGTTTTGTCATTGCGCTTGACATCTCAAAGGCTTTCGATCGAGTCTGGCATAAATCTTTAATTTCCAAACTGCCCTCGTACGGTTTCTCTCCTATCTGTGCCTTCATCTATAGCTTCCTTTCTGGTCGTTCTATAGCCGCTGTTGTAGGCGGTCATCGTTCTTCTTCTAGATCTATTAACAGTAGTGTTCCTCAGGGTTCTGTCCTATCACCAACTCCCTTCCTTTTATTCATCAAAGACCTTCTAAACTGTACATCTAACCTTATCCACTCGTACACTCGATTCCACCCTTCACCCTTCCATTCGGATCCTGCAGTTACTTCAACAAATAAGGGATGAGTTTATGGCACACCTAATGTCTGACTTGGCTTGTCTCTCTGACTGGGGTAAAAATAATCATATTTTTAACGCATCAAAGGCTCAGTTCTTACACCTATCAACCCGACAAGATCTTCCATAAGAAGTACCCACTGTTGTTTAATAATATCCAGCTCAATCCTGCATCATCCTTGAACATGCCTGGGATTTCATTCACTCTGGACTTATCTTGGAAAGATCATATTACATCTCTTGTAAAATCTGCTTCCAAGAGATTAGGTGTGGTAAGCCGACTCCCTACCTTCTTTACCCCTGCACGGTTGTTGACTTTATACACGGGTTTTATTCACCCCTGTGTAGAGTACAACTCTCAAGTGTGGGGAGGCTCGCCACATACAGCTCTTCTCAATAGGGTGGAGTCAAAGGCTTTTTGTCTCATTAACTCTCCTCCACGTACTGGCTCCCTTCAGCCTCTGTCTCTTCGCTGCACTGTTGCATCTTTATCTCTTTTCTGTCGTTACTTCAATGGTCACTGCTCCTCTGAACTGTCTGCTTGCTTCCCTCCACCTCTACGACGGGAGTGTAGCAACCGTCTAGCAGCAAACTCTCATCCCTTTTCTGTCCAACTCTCTAATGCAAGAGTTAACCGTTACTCCCAGTCCTTCACTTATGCAACTGGTCAACTCTGGAACTGTCTCCCTCTGTCTGTATTTCCTGCTTCCTATGATCTCCAGTCTTTCAAACGCAGTGTATCCAGGCATCTCGAAATGATCGGATCTGGAATTTGGCTCTCTTTTGTATTTTTTTTTTCTTGGAAGGAACAGTTGCGGCCTCCAGGCCTTTGGTTCCTTCTTCCTTGCATTAAAAAAAAAAAATCATGTTCAAAAGGTTCAATGTGTCGGGAGTGTTACAGTGAATGATTGTACAAATAATAATAATAATAATAATAATAATAATAATAATAATAATAATGCATGTTTAACATCCTGTGACGCATTTAATTTCGGCATACCTGTATGTGTCGTCTATACTTTGTGTTGTGTGAAAACTGTCTCCACAATGAGAAATAATTCAAGTCATAGTTCTGCTTCTTTTACCTACCCTGTACCCTTTCACAGTACTACAGTTGATATTTTACGTTTCTGTTTTCCTGTGTGTTTTGGGTTTTGGTAAATTTTTGTACTAATAATTCAATGCACTACTGAATATAGTGTGATCCTTGTATAGCTATCACTTGTATAAAACAGAGGATAGGATACATCAAGATGGGATTATCATTATGTTACTTCGAGAGAAAGATTTATTTCGTCACTCCCTCCGTGCGCAACGGGAATAATAATACATTCACAGGTGATGAACAGTATTAACGATTTCATTCTGTCTACAACTATAGAACTTTGTTCAACAAAGGAAACCCCATATCAAGTAAAGCGTTAAAGACGCGGCACTGGAAGGCGTTTGAAGTGAAGTAGTCATGTAGCTTATAGAGACGATGGCTACCTTATCCCCCGATAAAAAGACTTAACAAACTTTCCTTAATAAGTCAACCGAACTTATGGATTTTTCTATGGAACAATATAATTATGACCAGCGCAAAAAGGTCAGACATTTCTACTGAGGTCTACGTCTCCTACTCCTGAAATAACTGAGCCTCACCACGTTGGCCTATTGTCTTCATTTTTGCTGTTGTTTGGGAAGCTGTGCAATGGACTGGTTGACGGTCGTGTACAAGTTACATAAAGTAACAAAATGTTCACTCGTAATCATCGGAATATCATTAATTCTTCTCTCTGATTCAATTTTTATGAAAAAAAAGAAGGCAAAGTTGGAGATTATCGTACCTCGAGCAAAACATGCATCCTCGCTGTGACGTGAGAGCCCATCATTCAGACCGCCGCTCACAACAATGTCTGGGAATCATAGTCTGGTACAGGTAAGATTTCTGTCATATTCAGCTGTTATTATCATTCTAGGTATGTAATACTTAGTGTGATAGCTCTCTTAAAGATGAAGTATACTACGTTTGTGCTTTAGTGAATAGTTTTGTTTTTAGAGAGACTTGTAGTGATGGCGAACCTTGCGGCAACCAGGCACATACCTGTAGGACAACTAAGTAGCACAAAGATTAGATTTGACGAAGTCGTAATGAAGTGATTTATGAACTGAATCAGTGTAAGTATTGCTAGGGAATATAGCCTTGAAACTGGGCAGCAGTAAACAGGGAAGATGTCACAACGACCGATATATTTCAGTGTTTTTTCCTTCTAGATAGACCTGACCGTGGGCAGCTATACCTCTGTGGAGTATTTGGTTATCTCATTTCTTGATCTTATGTACTGGTGATGTCTGAAAATCTTTTTAGTGACAGCCAGTCTGATGTGGAGAATAAGATTTTCACATCCCTACCAGTGACTTAAGCCAAAGTTAGGGCTGGTTTTGCTTGACAGGTGACTGTTAGGTTAGGCTAAGTTGTACATGTTAGGCAGTTATAATCCTTGTCACCATATAGGTTCATACACACCTAACTATCTGAACTTCGGTCAAAATTTTTTGTTTAATCTGACTATTAATAAAACTCCAGGATTCAGAACAAAAAAATTGTTAAAGCTATCAGGAGTGCTTCATCTCTAGCTTGACAATTCGTTTTGACAGACTTCTGTTTTATGTAAATATTGATTGACAATGCAAATTTATTTAATTGTGCTATCTGTGCAAAATGAAAGTCTGTCAATGCGTGTTGGCGATCTGAAGGGTAAATATCCGCTAACTTTAGCACGTTTTAGCTATGAAACCTGATTTTTTATTAACAGTCATGTTAGGCACAAATTTTTTACTGGATTTCAGTGTGCATGAACCCACATGGCGATAAAAATTACAATATTTTGCATTTAGGAGTGCCGATTCGGTAAATGACCGCTGATTCGGTATTTTTTCGCACTGTTTCACAGCAGTAAAAGTTGTCCTCTGTGGGGTGGTATTCCCTACGTTTTTCATGTCTCTTAGAATACAGATGAATCTTTTTTCATGTGTGATTCTACTTGTGTTCTTGCACAGTGGATCAAAGCACCAATGGTGGTTATTTGCTGACTTGGCCATGATGAAGCAAAGCCTTGCTAATCAGCAGAACCACGATCTCACATGGTTTGCCTCTGGGCTTTCCGGGTAAATGACGTCACGGCCACTCGAGACACGCGCTGCCATCAACCTCTTTTTGTGCAGCTTTGAAGGATTATATAATCAAAACTTTAGTTTGTCAAATTAACTATATCATAGAATAAGTCAGTACATTTATCACCCAAATAAACTGCTTACTTAAAAAAAAAAAAAAAATCGACCGTCAACCATTCCATTACCACACTGTCCGGCAAAACATTGGTTAAACTAGCAGTGGAAAATATATCAATCAGAATACAAGTCTAACTCAAGCAGTTAATCTGTCCATTAGACACCACACTTCCTATTCTAAATTCAGAAAAAGAAAAGGCATCTCAACACCCAGCCTTGGAGTCCCTTGGGAGGGGTGGGGGGGAAATAATAGCCCCCACAATCTATCCCTTTCCCGGTGACGACCAAGTGAGATGAATGGAACCACTGTCTGACTCGTCCCATGTTCATTTATGGAACATCCGTGGCCTTTTCTCTCACTTTCTCTCCTTTGAACACAACCTCTCATCCTCTAAACCCCACTTTCTCTTCCCTACTGAGACACAGCTGTCTGAGGCGACTGATAGGAAATCCTTCTCTGTATCCTCTTATTTTCTCTATACTCGCTTCTAAGACAAATGTGGCTGCTGTGTATAAGGATGCAAAAACATTATCTTGCTTTCATGTTTTTGAACTTGAATCCACTGAATTTTATACTCAGTGACTTGGGCTGTGTTGTCATTCACTACATAAATCTGTGTTGTGTATTTATCCCCTAATTCTACTGGCTATGAAAAATTCTTTAACTATCATACCTCTAAGATGGAACAAATCTTATCAATTTCTCCATTTTTCTGAAATCTCCATTCTACATGATTTCAATGTTCACCATCACCTTTGATTATCCTCTTTCACTGACCCACCTATTGAACAAGCCTACATCTTTTCTATCTTTAATGACCTAGAACAGCTTGTACAGGACGCTAACCATATCCCTTACCGCCATGGAGAGAGTTCCAACATACCAGACCTCTTCCATAAAACTAATCTATCTTTCTGCTTACTCTGTTAATATTTTCTTTCCATTGGGCTCATCCAATGACGGCCTTGTCACCTAAACTTGTACTATCACTCCATTAAGGTCTGTAAACCCTCCAAAGAAGTTGTGGTTATAGCACTTTGGAGCTGCCGATTGAGAGGCCCTCAAGCAGTACCTCTTTGATTTTCCCTGGAATGATTTTCTCTTCCATGGCTGAGAACCATCTGAGTGTGCCTCGCACATTATGGTGGTCATTCTCTCACGCACGAAAGCATGAGAGAATTCTTCTTTCTCCTTCATTTTTTCCTTTCTCTTGTCTTGTGACTAATGCAGAAAAAGAAAAAAAAATGGTTTAACTATGCTTGTTCTAATACTGTCCACAATAGAGAGAAGGCTTACAAAAGATACTGAAACAAATCCACCCCTGAATCTCATCTCATTTATGTTTCTGCCCGGATCTGTGCGATTTCTGTTCTTCACTTTCTTATAAATAATTACCTCACAAGGACGGAGTCAGGCCAGGTATTGTTTATGGTCGTTTCTTTGTTTCTTTGCTTTTTTGTTTGTTTGTTAGCAACATTATGGAAAACGGCTGAATTAAATTACATGAAACTTTCCGGATATGTGGGCACTGGTCGCAAAAGGAAGTGATTAAACTGTGGAGGTAATTGAGTGACCCTGAAAGGTCAAAATCAAGGTCAAGGATTTTCAGAGGGCTATAACTTAAACCGGATGAAGATAGAGATATTTACTGTTACCAGCAAACAGGAACTCCCACATGGGCATTCATTTGACACCTAGACCTTTGACCGTGAGTGAATTTGAAAGATCAAAATCAAGGTCACAGATGTTCAGGGGCTATAACTTGAAACTGGTTGCAAATAGAAATTTATCATTATCAACATATAAGAAGTCCCATACGGGCTTTTAATTGATTTCATGACCTTTGACTTTAAGTGACCCTGAAAGGTCAAACTCAAGGTCTCAATTATTCAGGGGGCTACAACTCGAAAGTGGCTGAAGCTAGATATTTACTATTTTCAACATACAGAAAATCCCATATGGGTTTTTAATTGGTTCCATGACCTTTGACCTTAAGTGACCTTGAAAAGTCAAACTCAAGGTCATGGATACTCAGGGGGCTACAACTCAAAACTGGTTGAAGATAGGTACTGGTACTTACTTTTATAAAGATATAGGAAGTCTCATATGGGCTCTCGTTTGGCACCATGACATCTGACCTTGAATGGCCTTGAAAGGCCAACCCAAGATCATGGATTTTCAGGCTATAACTTGAAAACGGCTGAAAATATAATAAATGGTGTCGGGGGAGGTTTGTTGTGCCTGGCACCACTTGTTTCATTTATACTCGTACTTCATACTCTGAGTTCTCTGACTCATATTCTTCTCACTTCTTCTGGTACCCTGCCAACATCCCTTCCAACAACTTTATTTCATCATCCTTCCATCTTCTTTTCCGCTCTGATTGCTCTATATCTGTTTCATCTACTGAAAAAAGCAGAATTCTCGTCCAATTCCACATGATGATTCCATGACTTCCCTCCTCTGAGTTCCTCATGACTGATATTAAAATTTCTTCAATTGATGTACTTTCTGACGTCGCTGGCTTCAATACTAACAAGGTATATGGGATTGATGAGGTCCCTCCTATTGTCCTCAAGCACTGTGCTTCTGTGCTTACACCCTGCCTAGGTAAACTCTTTCGTCTTTGTCTGTTGACCTGTACCTTTCCTTTTTGCTGGAAGTTTGATTCAACCTGTCCAAAGAAGGGTGATCATTCCCAGGCCTCTAACTATCGCTCAATTGCCTTAACATTCTGTATATATTTTTAATTCTTTTAAAATAAATTCTAACAAAAAATATAAAAGCAACTTTGTTATCATAACCTTGTTTCCAGTCGCTAGTATGGGTTCCGCCAGAGATGATCCACTGGTAATCTTCTCACCTTCCTTTCAAGCTCCTGGTCATTCTCCTTACGGGACTTTGGCGAAAGCTTTGCCACTGCACCTGACATCTCAAAGGCTTTTGATCGAGTCTGGCATAAATCATTAACTTCCAAACTGCCCTCTTACGATTTCTATCCTTCTACCTGTGCCTTCATCTCTAGCTTCCTTTCTGATTGTTCTATAGCTGCTGTCGTAAACGGCCACCGTTATTCGAGAACTATCAGTAATGGTATTCCACAGTGTTCTGTCCTATCACCAACTCTCTTCCTTCTATTCTTCCTTCTATTCAATAACCTTCTAAGTCGAACAGCTAACCCTATCCACTCATATGCTGATGACTCCACCCTTCACCTTTCCATTTGCTTCTCGCAGTTTGCATCTCAACAGTCAGGCCTTCTTGAACAAGCAATGGATAAGGCTATGGCACACCTAATGTTTGACTTGGCTCAATACAGTATGTTTGATGGTACTGTTTTTGTTTTTAATGCATCAAAAACTCAGTTCTCACATATTTCGACCAGTCAAAATTTTTCCGGAGTATCCTATAATATTTAACAATATCCAACTCAATCTTGCATTGTTACTGAACATACCCGGGGTTTCATTCTCTCCGGATTTATCTTGAAAACAACATATTACCTCTCTTGTAAAATCTGCTTCCAAGGGATTAAGTGTAATAAACCGACTCCGTGCCTTTTTCACCCCTGCACTGTTGTTGACTTTTACATAGGGGTTTTATTCGCCCCTGCGTAGAGTACAAGTCTCATGTTTCGGAAGGCTCCCACATACAGTTCTTCTCAACTAGGTGGAGTCAAAGGCTTTTCTTCTCATTATATGTCCTCTTACTGGCTCATGTCCTCTTACTGGCTCACTTCAGCTATGTCTCTTTACCGCACTGTTGCATCTTTATCTCTATTCTATCGCTACTTCAATTATCACTATCCCTCTGAACTGTCTGCTTACATCTCTCCACCACTACGGCAGGTGCGCAGCACCCGTCAAGCAGCAAATTTTCATCACTTTTCTGTCCAGCTGTCTAATGCAAGAGTTAATCGATACTCCCAGGCCTTAATGTATGCAACAAGTCAACTCTGGAACTGTCATCCTCTGTCTGTATTTCCTACTGCCTATGATGTCCAGCCTTTTAAACGCAGTGTGTCCAGGTATCTTGAAATAAACGGAACTTAAATTTGGCTCTCTGTTGTTTTGTTTTAATTTTTTCTTTAAAGGAACAATGTTGCGGATTTCTCGCCTTTAGTTCCTTCTTCCTTGCATTAAAAAATTATCTATCCATCTATCTGTCTATACCTGCCTAACTAACTGTCCATCCATCCATTTATCCATCAATTTATGCGTCTCCCTATATATAGCTATCACTATCTATCTATCTATCTGCCTGCCTGTTTGTCTGTCCGCCTATATCTATATCAATCTATCTACAGCTCTGTCTCTGTCTCCCTATCTGTCTGTGTCTATCAATCAATCTATTTTACATATCCCTGTCTATTTGTCTATTTATTTATCTGTCTGTCTGGCTGTTAGCTATCTATTTGTTTATTTATTTATCTATCTATCTGTTTGCACATCTTCACTGTACATACGAGTACAGTACATAGTGGAAGGTTTTACTAACATGCCATAAAGCTAACCAGTACAAAAATCCAAGACAGATGCAGGACCATCACATTTGGTTAGAGTGCCGTAACTCTCTAGACCATCTGACATCATTTAGTTATAAGGCTACTGTCAATCTTAGCAAATGGTTTCCTAGGTCACAGTAAACTATTTACATTGTCATTAATTCTAGAATCACCTAAAGGCAGCACTACATAGAGTGAATGGATGGTGAACATCCCCACCTTCCACAACGGCTCAAGTAATAATCAATAAAATTTCCCATACCTAAAAAGAGTGAGGAGAGCAATTACACTGCAACTTAATTTTATTGTGGACATGAATCAGACGACAAGACAACACCTAGCTATAACTTCCTCTCCATATGCCATAGGATTTACGGGGCGACTTGCAAGACCAGTGCTGCGGGATGGGAATATCGCATCCCTAAAACAATACAAAGATAAGAGGATTCTAGATTTCCAAGCTTGTCCATTTTTGTCGCTGTTTAAGCCTAGCATGATATACTTTTTTTTTTTTTTATGTGTCCGACTCTGGGCATAGGCTTCACAGCCTGCTATCAAGGCCCAGCAGTCTTCCTACATACCATACACCTCCACACTTGGAAACCATCATGCGATAACAAACTCCAGTAAATGGAATAAGAGTTGCACGATAGGGTATTCAATTTTTAACTGATAAAATTAGGAATGAACAGCTGCTTTATTATGGAAGATAGAAAGAATACTAAATTTGGCTTCGGAGATATTATCCGCACATTGTAACTAATGATCCTCATTATCATTTGAAAGCAATTATGTCCATACATGTTCATGCACCCACTGCAATTTACAGCATTTCAGAATAATCCTTATAACTTAAAGTATGTTAAACTTAAAGGACGTTTAAACGACAACGAAGATATTGTGGCGTATGAGATATCTGCACCGCGACTAGCAGATGAGGCACTAGGCTAACTGCAGTACGAAGATCAACACAGTGGTTCAGAAAGGATATACAGTCACTGACACAACTGACGATTCACATAAACAGGCGCTCATATCACGGACAAACTGATACATACATGCACAAAGCTCATAGGAACACGTGCACACAAGCATAAATCTCTCATACATACATGCGTTTAATTATACATGCACGAAAATCACATGAAGATAGACACACAGTAGGTTACTCACGCGAACTTATACTGGTGCAACAATCAAACAATCACTAACTCACAGGAACACAGGAAATACATACACAAAGGCACATAACTACAGCAAACACAGCACAGGTGATGCAAGTGCTAATCACGGGACAATTACCCCGATCACCTCCCCTCAACAGCTGCCTCTTCACCTACCCTCCCTTCCTTGCCTCTCTCCTCTCCTCCCTTTCCTACTCTTTCTTCCCCTTCTTTCCCAGCCCTTGTCGTCCAATCTCCATTTCTTTGCCTCCGCCTTCTCTTCCTTGTCCCACCCACTGCTGTCTCTCGCCTCTTTCCTGGCATCTGCTTATTTCACTCTAGCTCTTCTCTCTTCAGATTTGCAGCATTATCCTAACAGTGACACTTTCTGCTGTCCTCCATCTTCATTACAATATTACGAGTATTTCCTTGTTTCGTCCTCACCTACTCTGTTTTGTTTTTTCCTTAATATGTGTAACTATGTAACCTCTTTGCCTTATGTTACTGATCTTCACTTCTTCCTTCCTTCCCAGTTTTTCCTTTAATAATTCAGCATATATATATATTTTTTTCTCTTCAATTTCATCCATGATTTTCCTAGGTACACGGTTTTCTTCTCATTCTGTTACCCAATCTCCCTTAGTTTCTGTCTGCTGCCCTCCGTCATTGTTCGGTATCTTTCCTTAATTCGCTTTAATCGTTGCTTCTCTCACGCAATTATTTCTTCCCAATTTTTTTTTTTTTGCCACTATTCTTTTCCTCCTTCCCCCTTCACTTCCTATTCCTCATGTTCTTTCCTCCGTTCCGTCTTTTTTTTTTTTTTCACCATCTTGTCCTATCATGGCAACCAATATCAGTCTTCTCGGTATTCAGTTCCATTATCGAACGGTGACTAGG
>JAGKTI010023448.1:0-14802 GCA_018397915.1 Birgus latro
TGTGCTACAGGAGAGAGATGGTTGGGTGGATTGTGTGTTGGAGAAGGCCTTCGACAAGGTACCCTATAAGAGACTAGTGTGGAAATTATTGCAAATAGGAGGACTGAAGCGAAAGCTCCTGGAATGGATGAGAGACTTTTTGAGAGACAGACAGGTGAGGACAGTAATAAAAGACAGGACATCTGGATGGAGGGAAGTAACAAGTGGTGTCCCATAGGTCTCGGTGTTGGCGCCAGTAATGTTCCTGATTTATGTAAATGATTTGGTAGATGGAGTGAACAGTTATGCAAGTCTGTTTGCTGATGGTGCAAAGATCTTGAAGAAGGTAGGGGTTGAAGAGGACTGTAAAATGCTGCAGGAAGATCTGGATAGGATACATGATTGGAGGCAGATGTGGGAAATGAAATTCAATACAAAAAAATGTACAGTATTGGAAATGGGTAAAGGTAACAAGAGGCCATCACTGAATTATTTGATAGGTAATGAATCAGTTACAAAAGTGAAAGAAGAGAAAGATTTGGGAGTGCTGGTCCAGGATAATTTGTCACCGGAAAAACACATTAACAAGATAGTTTGAGAGACATATAAACTCTTGACCAACATAAGAGTAGCATTTCATTACATGGATGAGATGATGAAAAATTTGATAGTGGCCATGATCTGCCCCAGATTAGAATATGCAGCAGTAGTGTGGTTCCCACCCAAAAAGAAAGATATAAGCAAGATTGAGAGAATACAAAGAACATCTACCAAGATGGTCCCCAGTCTGGCAGATCTGTCGTACAGAGAGAGGCTGGATTTGCCTTCCGTAGAGGAAAGGAGAGAGAGGGGCAACATGATTGCAGTGTTCAGGACCAAGATGGGAGTAGTTAAAATTGACTGAGAAGATCTGTTTGGGTGGGATGAGAGAGTTACAAGAGGACACGGAATGAAACTGAAGAAGCCAAGCTGCTTGAAGGATATCAAGAAATATAGTTTTCCATATAGATGCATAGACCTGTGGAATAGTCTGGACAAAGAGATCGTCCAGTCGAAAAACTTAAATGAGTTTAAAGCAAAATTTGACTTATGGAGAAACAGAGACGGGACCCCACAAGCGTAGCTCATTTCCTTTATATCACAATTAGGTAAATACTTATGCACGCACATGCACACACACATCAGACACGGGAGAGAGTAGACATGCCGCTCCGCTGCCAAGCCAGATTGGCTGCAAATGGCCCTTACTGTATCTTTATATGAGTCAAGCTGTGTACTAGGTCCAACTAAATATTATTCTAATGTAAAAGAGAATGTTTAAGTAAAAAGTGTTGTTCCAAAAACAGAATACAACAAATAGTGCAAATGCGCCGAACAAGGGAATCAGCTGTTTAATGTTTTGGCTACAGCGTGGGGAATGTAAACTGTGACTCTGTGA
The DNA here is from genome assembly GCA_018397915.1 of Birgus latro. NCBI lineage: Eukaryota > Metazoa > Arthropoda > Malacostraca > Decapoda > Coenobitidae > Birgus > Birgus latro. The sequence goes on from JAGKTI010023448.1 coordinate 1,418, forward strand.
GTATGTACATTCTTTTCATAGTACCACAAGATGAGCACCATGTTTAGTAAAGTAAATATGGAAGGCGTTAAGAAAAGGGATAAAGGTAGAAAGCAGGATGATGATTTCTACCCGGAACTGGTGGAAATGGAGACATACAATAAGTTGGTTGAACGAGTGCACAGATTAGAGAAGGCATTTCAGAGTGAAGTGGATGAAATTAAAAAGCAGTTGCACATGCAGAAGGAGGAAAATGAAAAATTAGTAAAGGAAGTTAACAGGACAGACACAATAGATGAGCTTTTAGTTGAGGTTGGTACACTCAGAAGGAAGATTAGTGAAATGGCAAGCATGGCAAGCACAGTTGTCAACCATGAGAGTATTATGGAAGAGTTCAGAAATGATACAGAGACAATTAGGTAGGCTAGCACTCTGTTAGATCGTAGCAGTGATATTGAGAAGATAACCCAGGTTAATGAAGCAATGCAAAGCTACAAAAATGATGTGGAAACCACATATGCTGAAATGGTGAGAGTAAAGAAAAAGACTTAGAAACAAGAGCTGAAGAAAAGAGCATTAAAAAGGAAGTAAAGAAAATAAACCAAAACAATCCAAAATTGGTCAAAGATTCAGCAGACATTAACAAATCTATAGTAATCACTGGTATACAGGAGGATGAAATAAAAAACAAGATTTCGAGAGACCAAAAGGAGATGGCAAATGTAATGAACATTTTGAAGGAAGTATCAGAGGAAATCTGTAGGAAAGACATAGAGGAACACAAAAGCTAGAGAAATACGAGATAAATAAATCAAGGCCTCTGAAAGTAACCTTCCAGATTGTAAACACTGTGGAAGAATACTGAAAAATGCAAACAAACTTATGGAAAAAGAGGATTTCAAAAATGTATGGATAAAAAAATGCCTAACTCAAGAGGAACTGGGATTACTAAAAGAGAAGGGGGAGGAGGCAAAAACAAAGAACGAGGGGAGATCAGAGGAGGAGAAGAACACAGTTTTTTACAAAGTAATAAGATTGCAGGTACGAAAGTGGTACATAAACAGGAGGGAATAGAAAGGAGGAAGGTAGTAGACCCAAGTCATGACAAGTATGTAAACAAGATGATTAAGTTGATGTACTCAAATGTAGATGGAATAGTATCTAAATTACTGGAGATAAATGATTATATTAAAGAGAAAGAACCACTTATTGTTCCCTAACTGAAACAAAATTAACATCGAGGATATCAAATGACACCCTAAACCTAGAGGAATACAATATATGGAGAAGAGATAGGAGCTTAAAAGAAGGAGGAGGAACTATAATATTAACAAAGAAAAATCTGCAAGTCAGAGAAATTGAACTAGATATACCCTCACAGATAGAACTGATAGCAGTAGAGATTAGTACATCTGAAGGGAAATTAATTGTGGCAGAGTTATACATGCCACCTAAATCAAACATTTGGGAAAAAGGCGAATATGAAGAACTGGCAGAGTACAGTTCAAAGTTTAAAAGCATTACTACGTAGAATGGAGGAGAAATGAGAAAGAATTATACTATCTGGAGATTTCAATACAAATATAAATTGGAATACTCTAGAAATAAAAAGCCAGGAAAGCTGTTGGGACCAAAAGCTCCTGGATCTTGTGCAGGAGTTTTTCCCTAATGCAACATGTAAAAGAAAGCACCAGAAAAAGAGGACTTGATGTACCATCAGTACTAGATCTTATATTTACTAGGCAAGATAATGATACTGACAGTATTATGTATCACCCTTCATTCGGCAGAAGTGACCATGCAGTATTAAATTGCAACTTCATTATTGCATATGACATAGTTAAGAGTAATGAAAGTTACAAAAAGAGCCTTAACTACGAAAGGGCAATTATCATGACCTAAAGAAATACTTCTCAGAAATAGATTGGGAAAAAGAGCTTAGAAGACAAGAGTTAAATGTTGCATTTAGAAAATTCTGTGAACTTTATGAAATGGGAGTCCAAAATTAAATCCCTCAGCACAAAGAAACAGAAATGAAAATAAACAAATGGTTTAATAAAGAATGTAAAAAATCAAAAGAAAAAAGAGTCTTGTTGTGGAATAGATACAGAAGACATGAGGGCATATAATAACTACAAACAGGCAAGAAATGAATACACAAGAATAAAGAGAGAAGCCCAAAAACAGTTTGAGGAGGGCATCATAAACAAATATAGTGATCAACCGAAGTTGTTTTACAGCTACATCTGAAGCAGAACCGAAGTAAAAGATAAAATACAATCCATTACGGATGAAGGGATCTTATATACAAGAGAAGGATATTTGTGAAGTTCTAAATAAGAATTTCCAATCAGATTTTACAGAAGAAAATAATTTTGAGAGGGATGATATGGGACATGCATACCCAAACATAATACCAGATATACAAATATTAGAAAAAGAAATACAGGAAGAGTTAAGTAAATTAGACAAAGGAAAAGCAAATGGTTCAGACAAAATTTCATGGTGGGTGCTACATGAATATGCAAAGGAGTTAAGTAGACCATTATCGTTAATATTCAAGGAATCCTTGGGTCAAGGTAAACTACCAGATATTTGGAAGAAAGCAAACATTGTCCCCTTATTCAAGAAAGGGAATAGACAAAATCCACTCAACTACCGACCAGTATCACTTACCAGTGTTGTAAGTAAGATACTGGAAAAGCTAATAAGAAAAGTTTGGGTAAACCATCTAGTAGAACACTATATGATAACAGAAAGGCAGTTTGGTTTCAGAAAGGGAAAATCATGTGTTACTAATTTGTTAAGCTACTATAACAGAGTTGCAGAAACATTACAGAAAAGAGAAGGATGAGTGGACAGTATCTATGTAGATTTCAAGATAGCATTTGACAGAGTACTGCACCAAAGCCTCTTATGGAAACTGTACCATCAAGGAGAAATCCGAGGCAAACTGTACTGTTGGATGCAAGATTTTCTCAGAAAAAGGGAAATGAGAACAGTACTAAGGGGAAATTACTCATCATGGAGGGAAGTGACTAGCGGAATTCCGCAGGGCTCAGTGCTAGCACCAATTATATTTTTAGTGTATATAAATGACATAGATAATAATATTGGTAATGAAAGCTGTTTAAATATGTTTGCCGATGATGCAAAAATACAAAGGAGAATTACTAACATAGACAATTGTAAAGCACTACAAGAAGAATTAAATAAACTTCATGAATGGAGTAATACATGGCAAATGGAATTCAGTTTGGACAAGTGTCATGTAATCAAGTTTGGTAAAAGTGGGAAAAGACCAGATTGGAGTTATAAATTAGGAAGTAAAACCCTACACACATCAGAAAGAGAGAAGGACTTAGGTGTGATTATCAGTAACAGACTAACTCCAGCAGACCACGTAAATGAAAAGGTACGGAACATGTATACACTGCTTGCAAATATGAGAATAGCATTCACCTACATTAATGAAGACATGCTGAGGAAGATAATAAATCTTTCATCAGACCAACCCTGGAGTATGCATCAGTAGTCTGGAATCCTCCATCTCAAGAAACACATAGATAAGATTGAAAAAGTTCAGAGGGCTGCTACAAGATGGGTACCAAGCTTAAGGGATCTAAGCTATGAAGAAAGATTAGAAAAATTGAATCTACAGGAGAGAAGAAAAAGAAGAGACATGATTATGCTATATAAATGCTTATCGGGGAAAGAGAAAATAGACATACTGTAATTGAATATATAACGTATGAGGAAGTATCAGCAAGAGGACACTGCAAAAAACTGCATAAAAAGAGAGGTAATAAAAACGTAAGGAAATTAGTTTCCTAAATAGGGCAATTGATCTGTGGAATGCACTACCGAGTGAAATAGTGTGTGTCAAAACAATTCGTAAATTTAAGGAGATATATGATAAAAATGGTTTAAGACCGGGACAGTACGAGCTTGACTCATTCCTGTGAAGATACAGTTAGGTAAGAATTAGGTAAGAACACACATACATGTTAACCCAGTTGATCAAAGAAAACACAAGAATTAGGGGTGTTGATGAACCATCCAGGCTCGACCTAGTATTCACAAAGGACCCAAATGATGTGAGAAACATAACCTACCATTGCCCCTTTGGTAAAAGTGATCATCTGGTAATTGAGATGGACGTGGTAGGAGTGAGGGAAGGAGAAAGAGATGAAAAACACAGAGAAAATAGATACAGTTATGGGAAGGCAGACTTTGCTTCCCTGAGGAACTTTTTCCAAAATGTAGAATGGAGTAAAATGAATATGATCACAAATGTTGATGAGAAATATGAGGTTTTGTTAGAAGTATAAAACAGGAGTTACTAAGTATGTCCCAAAATTTTCTGCAGCTATGGAAAGGAAGAAAGAATGGTTTAACAACAGATGTAGGATGGCACAAGAGGCAAGAAAAAAAGCATGGAATAAAGTGAGAAGAAGGTATAGTGAAAGGGCTCAGGAGGAGTACAAGCAGGTTAGAAATGAATATGTAAGGGTACGGAGAGAAGAGGAAAGGAAATACGAAAAAGATATTGTATCTAACTGTAAAAAAGAGCCGAAACTATTTTATACGTTTGTAAATGGCAAAATGAAAGTTAAGGACAGTATAATACACTGAGGGATGGAGATGAAACATACAAAAGAGAAGAAGACGTGTGAAATAATGAACAACAAGCTGCAGTCAGTTTATGTATTGGAAAACGAATTTAGGGAGCCTGAAATGGAACCCAGGCTGGCGAGAATGACCGAAATTACAGTTGACATGAATGAGGTGCTACAGCTGATGAAGGATTTGGATGTGCGAAAAGCAATGGGACCAGATGGTGTGGCTGGATGGATCCTGAAGGAATGTGCCGACCAGTTAGTGTGGCCAGTTTATGTCATTATCAAGACCTCGATTGAAAATGGACAGTTACCTAAAGATTGGAAAAGAGCAAGTATTGTGCCAATCTTTAAGGGAGGAGATAGGGAGGATCCACTTAATTATAGACCTGTGTCACTTACTAGTATTGTTTGTAAAATCTGTGAGAAAGTTATTAGAAAAAGATGGATAAAGTATTTAGAAGAAAATGAAGTGATAACACCAAGACAGTTTGGTTTTAGGGAAGGAAGATCATGTGTTACTAACCTATTAAGTTTCTACAGTAGGGTGACAGATGTCGTACAGGAGAGAGAGGGATGGGCGGACTGTGTCTATCTGGATCTTAAGAAAGCATTTGACAGGGTGCCCTATAAGAGACTATTGTGGAAGTTGAGGACCTTTGGAGGGGTGCATGGGAAACTATTAAAGTGGATGGGAGATTATTTGACAGGAAGGCAGATGAGAACAGTAATAAGAGACAAGGTTTCACAGTGGAGCAGTGTGACTAGTGGAGTACCCCAGGGCTCTGTCCTGGCCCCAGTAATGTTTCTGATATATGTAAATGATTTGCCAGAGGGTTTGAATAGTTACATGAGTATGTTTGCAGATGATGCTAAAATTATGAAACATATTAAATGTATTGATAGTTGTAAAGAACTGCAAGAGGACTTGGACAAAATACACAGCTGGAGCCAGACTTGGAAAATGGACTTTAATGCCAAGAAGTGTCATGTATTAGAAATGGGTATAAGTGAAAGAAGACCACACTGGACATATAAAATGGGCAATGAGATGATTAGTAAAGGAAAGGATGAGAAAGACTTGGGAGTGATTATTCGGGATGACTTGTCACCAGAAAAGCATATAAACAAATTATTGGGGGAACTTATGGAATACTGACCAACATGAGAGTGGCTTTTAATTATATGGATGAGGAAATGTTGAGGGAGTTGATAGTGACCATGATAAGATCAAGACTAGAGTATGCTGTGGTAGTATGGTCACCTCATTTGAAGAAGCACATTGATAAACTAGAAAGGGTTCAACGGATGGCAACGAAGATGATACCACGTTTAAGGGAACTCACCTACGAGGAGAGATTGGAAAAACTGAAGTTACCAACACTGCGCGAGAGAAGGGAAAGAGGTGACTTGATCATGATATTTAGAAATGTAAGAGAATTGGAAAGGGTGGATAGAGAGGATCTTTTTGTGCTGGATGATGGAAGAACAAGAGGTCATGGCTTCAAGTTGAGGAAAAGTAGCTGTCTTAATGATCTCAAAAGGTTCAGTTTCCCGAACAGAAGCATAAGTATTTGGAATGACTTAGACAAAGAGGTGGTGCAGGCGAAAAACATTCATGTATTTAAAACTAGATTAGATGAATGTAGATATGGAGACGGGACAACACGAGCTTAGCTCAATTCCTGTATACTACAAATAGGTAAATACACACACACACACACACACAATGACGATGAATACCAGGAGATGTCAGACCTGGTTAGTTATCTGCAGAAAGTGATTGAGAATAGCAACATAATTTTGATGGGTGATTTTAATTGTAAAGAGGTGACCTGGGAGGAATGGGACTCAGGAGGCAGCAAAGATTCATGGGGCACTAGATTGTTAAATATAGCAATGAATAATGTAATGACCCAATGGGTCAAAGAAGAGACAAGATTCAGAGGTGATGACACATCAGCAAGACTAGATTTGCTGCTAACCAAAGAACCTGACATAATTGAATCTTTGAAATATCTATGTCCTACAGGAAAAAGTGAGCATGTGGTCATTGAGTTCCAGATGATAAAAGGGAACGTGGTGCCAAGAGATGGTGCTTTATAAGCAGGGTGGATACAACTATGAGAAAGCAAACTTTACAGGACTGAGGAAATTTTTCAAAAATGTGGATTGGAAAAAATTCAGAGAAACAATAGAGATACAGAGGAAGTGGGATATCTTTCAAGACCTCTATAATTCGGGAGTGGAAAAACAAGTGCCAAGAGTAAAGTGGGAAAGAAAACAGAAAAAAGGATTGGTTTAACAGAAGGCGTATGATAGCAAAAAAAGAGAGGGGCATGGCATGGAACAACTGGAGAGAGGTAACAATAGTACAAGGGAAGAATATAGAACTAGAAATGAATATACAAGAATATGTAGAGAGGGAGAAGGGAACGGTATAATTGACAAATGTAAGGAAGAACCCAAATTGTTTTATGGATTTGTCAATGGCAAATTGAAACAAAAGGACAGACTCACCAAACTGAAAGTAGGAGAGGTCAATAAAGATGCAGCAATGCAAGCTGAAATAATGAACAAAGGGATTTTGTGGAGCGGGAGGGAGTGACTAAAAATGTAGTGATAAAAGATATATAAGTGGAAGTACAGGAAGTGTATAAATTACTGGAAACTCAAGATGTAAGGAAAGCCCCAGGACCAGATGTAATCTCTGATTGGGTACTGAAAGAATGCAGAGAACAACTGGTGGATAAGATTCACGGTTTAATTGTGTGTTCTCCGGAAGAGGAGAAAGTGCCTCGGGAATGGAAGAGGGCCAGTGTGGTACCAGTTTATAAGGGAGGAAACAAGGAAGAACCCCTGAATTATAGACCAGTGTCTCTGACCAGCATGGTTGCAAAATTGTGTGAGAGAATCCTGAAAGACAGATGGATGAAATATCTGGAGGAGATGAACATTTTGGCTGAAAGTCAGTTTGGATTCAGAAGTGGAAGGTCATGTGTTTCCAACTTGTTGAGCTTTTACTCAAGAGCGAGTGACATGCTACAGGAGAGAGACGGTTGGGGGGATTGTGTGTATTTAGATTTGGAGAAAGCCTTTGGTAAGGTGCCCCACTAGCGACTAATGTGGAAATTGGAGCACATGGGAGGACTGAAGGGAAACCTCCTGGAGTGTGTGAGAGAATTTTTGAGAGACAGACAAAAGAGGACAGTAGTAAAGGACAGGATGTCTGGATGGAGGGAAATAACAAGTGAAGTCCCACAGGGCTCAGTGTTAGTGCCAGTAATGTTCCTGATTTATGTAAATGATATGGAAGATGGAATGAACAGTTATGCAAGTCTGTTTGCCGATGATGCAAAGATCTTGTGGGAAGTAGAAGTTGAAGAAGGCTGTAAAATGCTGCAGGGGGACCTGGATAGGATTCATGATTGGAGCCAGATGTAGGAAATAAGGTTCAGTGCAAAAAAATGTATAATATTGAAAATGGGTTAAAGTACCGAGGCCATCACTGAATTATTTGATAAGAGTAATGAACTAATCACAAAACTGAGAGAAGAGAATGATTGGGGAGTGCTGGTCCAGGATAGTTTGTCACCTGAAAAACACATTAACAAGATAGTTAGAGAGATGTACGATCTCTTGACTAACATAAGAGTAGCATTTCATTACATGGGTGAGGAGGTGATGAAAAAATTTATAGTAGCCATGATCCACCCCAGGTTAGAATATGCAGCAGTGGTGTGTTCCCCACACAAAACGAAATATATACACAAGATTGAGAGAATACAAAGAACAGCATCCAAGATGGTCCCTAGCCTGGCAGATTTGTCGTAAAGAGAGAGGCTGGAAAAGTTGGATCTGCCTTCCCTAGAGGAAAGGAGAGAGAGGGGCAACATGATTGCAGTGTTCATGGCCATGATGGGAATAGATAAAATTGACAGAAAAGATCTGTTTGTATGCGATAGGAGAGTAACAAGACACGGAATGAAACTGAAAAAGACAAGTTGCTTGAAGGATATCAAGAAATATAGTTTTCCCACATAGATGCATAGACCTGTGGAATGGCCTGGACAGAGAAATCGTCCAGTCTAAAAACTTAGATGAGTTCAAAGCAAAATTTGACTTACTGAGAAACAGAGATGTGAGCCCACGAGCATTGCTTATTTCCTGTATATCACAGCTAGGTAAATACTAGATAAATACACACACACGCGCGTGTGCGCACACACACACACACACACACACACACACACACACACACACATGCACAAACACACGAATGCACATGCACACATTTAGATCTGGAGAAGGCCTTCGACAAGGTACCCCACAAGAGACTAATATGGAAATTAGAGCATATCGAAGGACTGAAGGGAAGCCTCCTGGAATCGGTGAGAGATTGAGTGACAGACAAATGAGGACAGTAATAAAGGACAGGACATCTGGATGGAGGGAAGTAACAGGTGGTGTCCCACAGGGCTCGGTGTTGGCGCCAGTAATGTCCCTGATTTATGTAAATTATATGGTAGATGGAGTGAACAGTTACGCAAGTCTGTTTGCTGATGATGCAAAGATCTTGAGAAAGGTAGAGGTTGAAGAAGACTGTAAAATGCTACAGGAGGATCTGGATAGGATACATGATTGGAGCCGGATGTGGGAAATGAAATTCAACGCAAAAAAATGTAAAATATTGGAAATGGGTAAAAGCACCAAGAGGCCATCACTGAATTATTTGATGGGTAATGAACTAATTAGAAAAGTGAGAGAAGAGAAAGATTTGGGAGTGCTGGTCCAGGATAGTTTGTCACCTGAAGAGCACATAAATAATATAGTTAGAGAGACATATAAACTCTTGACCAATATAAGAGTTGCATTTCATTACATGGATGAGGAGATGATGAAAAAATTGATAGTGGCCATGATCCGCCTCAGGCTAGAATATGCAGCAGTAGTGTGGTCCCCGCACAAAAAGAAAGATATAACCAAGATTGAGAGAATACAAAGAACAGCAACCTAGATGGTCCCCAGTCTGGCAGATTTGTCATATAGAGAGAGGCTGGAAAGGCTGGATTTGCCTTCCTTAAAGGAAAGGAGAGAGAGGGGCGACATGATTGCAGTGTTCAGGACCATGATAGGAGTAGATAAAATTGACAGAGAAAATCTGTTTGTGTGGGATGAGAGGGTAACAAGGGGACACGGAATGAAACTAAAGAACCCAAGCTGCTTGAAGGACATCAAGAAATACTGTATAGTTTTCCTTATAGATGCATAGATCTGTGGAATAGCCTGGACAAAGAGATCGTCCAGTCTAAAAACTTAAACGAGTTTAAGGCAAAAATTTGACATACTGAGAAACAGAGACGGGACCCCATGAGCGTAGCTCATTTCCTGTATATCACAATTAGGTAAATACAATTAGGTAAATACACACACACACACATGCAGCATCCTGCAGAGCTCTGCATCAGTCTTTAGGTAACCAGCATCGTGAGAGGAGTCATGAATAGAGTATTTATTGAGAAAAAAAGCCATTTAGACCTAGCTGTGTGCTATTGTGTGCGACTGTATGGCCAAACGACACTCTGTATTTAACAATCTTCGATCAGTAAAAGCCACAATGCCTGGGAAAATATACAACAGCATGGTGTTTGTCTTGAACAAGCTATCAGCTTTAACACCAAGGGTCTGGTACCAATCAGTTTGTTGTATTGAGGGTTCCTGTATACATGAACAGTTTCTTATTTGTTCTCTTTTTTATTAATACCATGTTGAGAACACTGCATTTCAATTAGCTAAAGACATGTCCAGATTTGGGTTCTGCGTCTTTATTAATAACTTTTGTTCAGTTTGAGTTGGTAATTATAAGCTGCAGTTTTTATTATCTGTCATCAAACAATGTTGTTACATATGAGGGTAGAGTTAATGTATAATGATAATCGAATGTTTTGTTATGAGTGGCGAAATGAATCCCACAGGCTGAAGCTCGAACACATAACCCAGAAGACCGAAGTCTGTGCACAACTATTCATGTGTTTCAGCTTCCCAGTAGTTGAACACATGTTGTTTTCCCTCTCTGTACCAAGGTATATGCTGTACTACATCTTTTTGATGTTTTGCAATACATAATGGCTAAGCAGTCATCGCTGGACCAAATGTGGTTCACATTTCATCTCTCACGCAGCAGTCACAAGTGGATGTTGAGCCTTCGGAATTTCCTGGATTCGTTTATACTGTCATCCCATCAGCAACAGAATTAAAGCCTGAGGAAAGTCAGGCTAGCCAACCATGATTCTGTAGCTATGGTAGAGCTGCTTTTATCTTTCACTGTACAAGGGAACACATGACAAAGATTTAGTACCCATTTTTTTAGTTTTTACTTATAGGATTGACTCTGTCTGGTAGGTGATGTGAAATGTATAAATATAGAAAATTACCAAAAATGAAATATGTGCAGATGGTCAGGCCTATGGGATAAGAGTTAGGATTTCAGGGGCTTGAGTGATAAGTGCTTGAGTGTCAGAACCATTTCGCTGGACATGCTGTTGGTTAGTGCTCCCTTTTTCAAGTTTTCTCTTTCCTTGCTTCCTGAACCTTACCTTACCCCATCCTTAAGTTGGAAAAGATGATGATGATGGTACTGAATTCAAGGACCTGAAAACTTGACTGAGGATGTTTATGGCTGGAGGTTCTTAATGCTTTTTAATATGATTAAGTATAGATGATGAATGAATGAAAATATTGTATACTGTATTTAACTGCACAAGATGTTTGGAATTTGGTTTGTAATAGTAATCCCCCCAATATCTGATGTAATAGAGCCAAAGGCATGTCCGGAAATTGGGTCTGTTTGGAAATTGGGCCAGAGCCGGGACAGAAAACATGAAATAAATGAAGAGGAACCAGAGAATGAGGAATTAGAGGTGAGTATGGAAAATATTTAGCAGTTGACAGGGTATTGTAACTCCATACCAGACATGAATAGCACCTATTTAAGACCCTGTTCACACAAATCAGGGACACAAAGCATGAAATAAATGAAAAGGAACCAGAGAATGAGGATTTAGAGGTGAGTGTGGAAAATATTTAGCACTATAGGGTACTTACAACACGTCTGTGGCTGTTACGAAGATTAAGCCAGCCTCTAAGGCTCTGGCAGTGGTGAAAATGCTCTTGAAGCACGTACAGTAATCCAGCGTCGTGCTGCACTTAATCCTTTGCACTCTGAATTCTAATTTCTTAACACTGCACATCACTGTAAATTCCCATGTGGTCTAGTGGCAAGGTATTATAGTTTATTCATTGTTTATTCAGAAAAATGAGCATGTGCGGCAGCCATTATGACGAGCACCTAGTCCCGATGGTAGTTAGGCGATAACTGGGGAGGAGAGGAAGCAGGGGGCCGCTGTACTACGCGGCAAAACACAGCTGTTCGGCGCCACGCACCAAGTTCAAAATATGGTTGAAAAGATGTCAGATTTTCTTTTGCTTTTTTACGTTTTTTGGCCATTTGGGGGTTCCGAAGGCCCGGGCCCATAATGTCCGGGAATTGGACATTCGGTTATTACAGGAATTACTGTACAGTGTTTAAAAAACGGAAAACCTGTGTGAGGATACTTATACTGTATATGTTGGGATTACCCGTAGAAATAATTAATATGGTAGTCATTTTTATTGAATAGTTCATTGCACTTACTGAAAACTTTATACCTGTAGGATATTCACGTACATGAATTTAATCTTGCCTCTGCAGCATGGGAGGTTTGATTCTAGATTTCACTGTGTCAAGCTACAAGGGTATCGCAGTCTTCCAGCCAGTCATCAATGGTGTTGGGGGCAACTTAGTGGCAGTGCAAGCGTCACGCATCTCCACTGCCCTCCACGCTGCAGCACCACTTGGGAAGCTCCCCAAATTTGCTGCAGAACTCTGCATCAATCCTTGTTCTGCATTCTGCGCAGGAGGTAAACAGGATGGAATGTAGTTAATGCAACTTTTACCTTTATTTTCTCTCTTTTTTTTTATTTGCATCATATATTCCTGCACCAATGAGCATTTAATCTTGTGGTTATTAAAATATAAAACCCCAAATGATGATGATGATGTTGATGGTGATGGTTATGTTAAAGCATGTATATTAAAAAAAATAAATACAGTAATGTGGGCTATGTGGTAGTTGGGCATGTCCACCATCCACTTATTTGATGTAGTGTTGCCTTCAGGGGACTGTTCACTGAGTGACAAGCCAGATGGTTTCCTGTATTTCAGGAAGTCATTTACAGTAAACCCATGGTTAGCATGAGCCACAGTAGCATGATTTTTTTGTGGCACAACTTGAAAAAAATACACAATAATAACATTAGGATGACCACAGACATGGGGAACACAACACACATCCTGTAGTGCATTTATTAACAGGTGAATCACCTGTCAGGTTCCACGCCAGTTCACGATCATTTTTCATGCATTCTTCACCTTTGTTAGCCACCCACAGTGTCCCTCTGCTTCCTTTGTGTTTGGCTGCACATGTGACCTTGTGAACAATAAGCATGGGTAAACAAACTCCTGTGATGTTGGAGAAGATGAAAGATCACCAGGTTTTAAAGGGTAGTCAAAAAGGTGAATGTACCTGTGACTACCCTTAAGAAACACAACCACAGAGATATGTTTACACAAGTTAATTAGCAAAAAAGAAAAAAGAGTAAACCCTCTATATACAGAACCCTCTTTTAACAAATTTTGGTTTTAACGACCACTTTGAGCTGGCTGAACGTTACGTTCATTTAGCTAGT
>JAGKTI010023449.1:0-14802 GCA_018397915.1 Birgus latro
CGTGCTAATTTAGAGTTTCATTAACATAGTTTATCTTATTACGGAGCCGTAAGAGTTCTCAATAGATTATTATTATTATTTTTTTAAACCATTTCCAGTTTAATCTCTAGCACTGGTTGACGTGTACAACAGTCACGATTTTCGGAGCGGAGCAACGCCAGTTGACTTGTATAGCTGCAGGCATTCTCTTGCCACCCTTTGAACCTGCAACCATTTTCTGTGACAACCAAAGGGTATGTAGGTACCCAAGGTACCTCACTGACGCACGGCCCAGTCTGTACACGGCACTGGTACAGTGTAGAGTGATGTCTTCCTCATCCTCCTTATCCAATTCTGCTCCCCCACGCATGGGGCTGATGGCATCATTGACCCCCGTGAAAGTTCTGCCCTTACTGCCAAGGAAAGAGCTCAGTGACTGAGCAGGTGTGTCGGAAATTGTAAATACTGTAGTAAACAGGTATGCACAATTTTTTTTTTTTATACATAAGTGAAATATAAGATAAGTTACACATACTAAGTGTTATGAAGTAACTGTTTTATAATAAGTTTTACCAGTGCATTGCAGTTATGGTTATTTGTGAAACAGTGATTGGAAATACCTTCAGTAACCTACTTGCTACATGAAAGAAAACCAGGAGTGCACGGGCGAGAGAGAAAAAGATGTGGTTGGCTGTAAATAAATTTTTCCCTCGTTAATCAGAAAATAATGGAGAATAGATGAGAATTAGTGTATGTGTGATGTGAATTACAAAAAATGTAAGTTGTGTATAGCATTAGTAATGGTGCCACTGATTAGTCTAAAGTAATCACAATTTTAATACAAGTAATTACCTCATATCCAACCATACTATGTCTATGTCTATCTATGTATCTGTATCTCAACTCCACCAACATGTGGTGCTCTGCAGAGATTGTATATAGGGTGAGAAGTGCTTGTAAGTGTGAGTGTTGTGTTGGAGTGGCTTTGGATGTGTGTGTAGTGTGTGAACCAAGTGTAATCGGCCTGCCTAAGCCAACTGGGTGCAAGCGTACTATAGTCTGACTAAAATGTACGGATCGTTGTGGTGTTGTCTCTCATGGGAATTACCCCTCCTGTGGCGTTGTCAAGCCTATACCAACACACACCTGTCTCAATTTTTCAGGTACTTACTACTTTTAAATGAAATTTATTTACAGTATATATACAGTATATATTTAATTCTTCAATAAGGTTATATAGTGTTATAAATGTCTTTTTTTAAAATAATAACAATGACATTTTATAAATACTGCAACACTTGGCAACGTTGCTTTCCGACACTGCAACACTCTTTGGGTGAGTCAGCGAGGGATGGATCATGTGAGTGGGTCAGACTGACCGCGTTAATCCACAGGTCACTTCCTCTCCGTCCTTCACCCAAGATGGAAGCCCCTACCCCTGCTACTCGCCCTCGTCAGCTCAACAGTCGGGAAAAAGAACTTATAAATAAATCTGCATAAAATGTACATTTTATATGCAGAAAGAGACAGACAAAGAGACAGACAGACAGAGAGATAGCAGGTGGCAAATCCCAGTGGGGGAATGAATTAGAGGTAGAGAGGGGGTGGGTGAGGAGGGCTATAAGTATGGGATGAATGGGGGTTGACATTCCCTGGGGGTAACACCTGAGAGAGAGAGAGAGAGAGAGAGAGAGAGAGGCAGACAGTCAGGAGGCTTTTCCTCAAATTCTAATAATTCGTAAAACCNTATAGACTTTTTACAGAAATAAATCTACATAAAATGTACATTTTATATGCAGAGAGAGAGGTGGTGTGGTGGGAGCAAGGACATCACTTTGTCTCTAATCCGATAATTGGCCTAGTACAAAAATTGGCAACGCTGCAAGAGGGATAATTCCCATAAGGGACAATGCCACAACAATCCGGACGTTTTAGTCAGACTATAGTCTGTGACACTGGTTCAACCACAGCACCCCTTGTGTCCACCAAAGCGGCAAGTGGCTTGGTGAATGCTTCCCAGAGTTTTTACAACTCTGGTGAGAGGCAAACACTCGTCCACCAGTGTGCAAAATGCACACTCTACCACTGTACCACAGAGGCTCTAAGCATGAAACAGCCGAAGCATTTACTTCTCAAAGTGCAGTTACCAGTAATTGTGATTTAAGAGCAAAATACTGTATAAGTGTTGTAGTAGAGAGAAATTATTATAATTGATGCAAGAAGTGAGTACAGAAATCAAAGAGCTATTCTTTTCCCACACACATATGGGGGGCATAGTGGCGCTATGAAACGGGCGGAAAACCCTAAGAGGAGCCACATGAACAGAGTGATGACTCATCTTTATGATGGTTAGTGAGGAAAAGTCGAAGATTGGAAAACATGAACAGGATGATGACTCATCCTTATGATGGTGAGTAAGGAGAAGTCGAAGACTGAGTGGCAGTGGCACGTGCTCAGGTAAGCCCACCAAAACACTGAAAACCAATCATCTTTAACTTATCCTTACTCATCGACAGTACCACTTGGGGATGTGGGGATAATTTCGTTTGAAAGAGGAAGAGTTGGTGAGTTTTTGTACCTTTAATTTTATCTCTAGCTATTATAGTTTGGCAAATATTAAGGTTTGAACTACGCGTATACAGTACTTTCCAAAATCATGGAAGTCTCTGTAGGGAGGCATGGGCGACATCAGAAAACCCCCAGCGTGTAGGGGTTAAACTGGAAATAAATGCATTTTGTATAATTTGTTTTCATTTAAGATAAAAAAATTCATAAAAAATTTGTTTTTGAGCATTGAATGAAATGCTTCATGCAGTAGTTTTGGTATACACTGGTGATTGTAAACAAGCCCAGATTTTTTTTATTTTTCACATTATTTACTTACCAGTAGGCAAATGGGGGTATGGAAAATCGTGCATGATTTTTTTCCCCATAAATTTTTTTTCCTGATATGTGAAATCCACTTGGATGGATGGATGGATGAAATCTGTCAGGCAATATGAGTATAATGAGCATCATATTAGACAAGTAAAGCCATATACTGTATACTTGTTCAGGGAAGCATCATACATGTAATGTACAGTCGCGTTCATGAGTCCCGATACACAGGTGGGTTTGTCTGTTGTAGTGCTGACTGCTTTTGGAATATGGAACTTTTGTGCTTACTGCCTGATACACTAAACATAATTTGGTCAGTTAGCAAGTGAAATAGTTCAACATCCTACCAACGGTGGACACAACAGCAGACAAGACAACTACATGTGTATCAGGACTCATGAACGCGATTGTACATATTTACGCTCATTATACTCATATTGCCTAGCAGATTTCATCCATTCATCCATCCAAGTGAATTTCACATATCAGGAAAAAAAAATTATGGGGAAAAAAATCGTGCACGATTTTCCATACCCTCATTTGCCTACTGGTAAGTAAATAATGTGAAAAATTTAAAAAATCTGGCCATGTTTACAATCACCAGTGTATACCAAAACTACTGCATGAAGCATTTCATTCAATGCTCAAAAACAATTTTTTTATGAATTTTTATAATATCTTAAATGAAAACAAATTATACAAAATGCATTTATTTCCAGTTTAACCCCTACACGCTGGGGGTTTTCTGATGCCACCCATGCCTCCCTGCAGGGACTTCCATGATTTTGGAAAATACTGTATACGCTTAATTCAAACCTTCATATCTGCCAAACTATAATAGCTAGAGAAAAAGTTAAAAGTACAAAAAACTCACAAACTCTTCCTCTTTCAAATGAAAGTATCCCCACATCCCCAAGTGGTACTGTCAAAGAGTAAGGATAAGTTAAAGATGATTGGTTTTCAGTGTTTTGGTGGGCTTACCTGAGCGCGTGCCACTGCCACTCAATCGTCGACTTCTCCTTACTCACCATCGTAAGGATGAGTCATCATCCTGTTCATGTTTTCCAATCTTCGACTTTTCCTCACTAACCACCATAAAGATGAGTCATCACTCTGTTCACGTGGCTCCTCTAAGGGTTTTCCGCCCGTTTCATAGCACCACTATGCCCCCCGTATGTGTGTGGGAAAAGAATAGCTCTTTGATTTCTGTACTCATGTCTTGCATCAATTATAATAATTTCTCTCTACTACAACACTTATACAGTATTTACTCTTAAATCACAATTACCAGTAACTGCACTTTGAGAAATAAATGCTTCGGCTGTTTCATGCTTAGAGCCTCTGTGGTACAGTTGCAGAGTGTGCGTTTTGCACGCTGGTGGACGAGTGTTCACCTCCCACCAGAGTTGTTAAAACTCTGGGAAGCGTTCACCAAGCCACTTACCGCTTTGGCGGACACAAGGGGTGCTGTGGTTGAACCAGTGTCACAGACTATAGTCTGACTAAAACATCCTGATCGTTGTGGCGTTGTCCCTCATGGGAATTATCCCTCTTGCAGCGTTGCCAATTTTTGTACTAGGCAAATTATCGGATTAGAGACAAAGTGCTACGTCCTCGCTCCCACCACACCTCCTCTCTCTCTGCATATAAAATGTACATTTTATGTAGATTTATTTCTATAAAAAGTCTATACGGTTTTACGAATTATTAGAATTTGAGGAAAAGCCTGCCTCTCTCTCTCCCTCTCTCTGTATATAAAATGTACATTTTATTTTTATTTCTATAAAAAGTCCATGCGGTTTTATGAGTGAGAAAAAGCCTCCTGACTGTCTTTCTGCCTCTCTCTTTCTCTCTCTCTCAGGTGTTACCCCCAGGGAATGTCAACCCCCATTCATCCCATACTTATACCTCTCCTCACACACCCCTCCTCCACCTCTGATTCATTCCCCCACTGGGATTTGCCACCTGCTCTCTCTCTCTCTTTCTGCATATAAAATGTACATTTTATGCAGATTTATTTATAAGTTCTTTTTCTCAACTGTTGAGCTGACGAGGGCGAGTAGCAAGGGTAGGAGCTTCCATCTTGGGTGAAGGCTGGAGAGGAAGTGACCTGTGGATTAACGCTGTCAGTCTGACCCACTCACATGATCCCATGATCCATCCCTCGCTAACTCACCCAAAGAGTGTTGCAGCGTCGGAAAACAACGTTGCCAAGTGTTGCGATATTTATGTCACTGTTAAAAAAAAAAAAAAACTATATAACCTTATTAAAGAATTAAATATATATATACTGTAAATAAATTTCATTTAATAGTAGTAAATAGCTGAAAAATTGAGACAGAGAGGTGTGTGTTGGTATAGGCTTGACAATGCCACAGGAGGGGTAATTCCCATGAGGGACAACACCACAATGATCCGGACGTTTTAGTCAGACTATAGTACACTTGCACCCAGTTGGCTTAGGCGGGCCGATTGCACTTGGTTCACAGACTACACACACACATCCAAAGCCACTCCAACACAACACACACTCAAGCAGTTCTCACCCTATATACAATTTCTCCAGAGCACCACATGTTGGTGGAGTTAAGATACAGATATATAGATAAACATAGACATAGTATGGTTGGGTATAAGGTAATTACTTGTACTAAAATTGTGATTACTTTGGACTAATCAGGCGCATCATTACTAATGCTATACACAACTTACATTTTTTGTAATTCACATCACACAGTGTCAATTCTCATCTATTCACCATTATTTTCTGAGTAACGAGGGAAAAAATTTATTTACAGCCAACCACGTCTTTTTCTTTCTTGCCCGTGAACTCCTGGTTACTGAAGGTATTTCCAATCACTGTTTCACAAATAACCATAAACAGTAATACTAGGATTGACAATGCCACAGGAGGGGTAATTCCCATGAGGGACAACACCACAACGATCCGGACGTTTAGTCAGACTATAGTACACTTGCACCCAGTTGGCTTAGGCGGGCCGACTGCACTTGGTTCACAGACTACACACACACATCCAAAGCCACTCCAACACAACACACACTCAAGCAGTTCTCATCCTCTATACAATTTCTGCAGAGCACCACATGTTGGTGGAGTTAAGATACAGATATATAGATAAACATAGACATAGTATGGTTGGGTATGAGGTACTTACTTGTACTAAAATTGTGATTACTTTGGACTAATCAGGCGCATCATTACTAATGCTATACACAACTTACATTTTTTGTAATTCACATCACACATACACTAGTTCTCATCTATTCACCATTATTTTCTGAGTAATGAGGGAAAAAATTTATTTACAGCCAACCACGTCTTTTTCTTTTTTGCCCGTGCACTCCTGGTTACTGAAGGTATTTCCAATCACTGTTTCACAAATAACCATAAACAGTAACACTGAGGCTACTGCAATGCACTGGTAAAACTTATAAAATAGTTACTTCATAACACTATGTGTAACTTATCTTACATTTCACTTATGTATAAAAAAAAAAAAGTGTGCATACCTGTTTACTACAGTATTTACAATGTCCGACACACCTGCTCAGTCACTGAGCTCTTTCCTCGGCAGTAAGGGCAAAACTTTCACGGAGGTCAATGATGCCATCAGCCCCGTGCGTGGGGGAGCAGAACTGGATAAGGAGGATGAGGAAGACATCACTCTACACTGTACCAGTGCCGTATACAGACTGAGCCATGCGTCAGTGAGGTACCTTGGGTACCTACCTACCCTATGGTTGTCACAGAAAATGGTTACAGGTTCAAAGGATGGCAAGAGAATGCTTGCAGCTATACAAGTCAACTGGCGTTTCTCCGCGCCAAAAATCGTGACTGTTGTACACATCAACCAGTACTGGAAATGGTTTAAAAAAAAAATAACCTATTGGGAACTCTTACGGCTTAAAAATGCACTACCAAATTCCAGGGTAAACTAAAATGAGTCATTTTGGTGTGCTGACCCCTTTACCTCCGGGCGCCTCATGTGAGGGGGAGGGTGAAAGGTGGGGGGGGGGATAAGAGAAAGGGGTGAGTGAGTTGGAGGGAGGGCAGCAAAATGGCAGGGGATAGGGTGACATGTAGGCAATTTGTTTCTGGCCAATGGCTTTTATGGAGAAAAAACTATACAGGGAAAAAAAAAAAGTGCACTGTAAAAGGATTTATCATTTACCTTCCCGTTACAGGTCATTTGTAGTTGTAGTACCCCACTCTGTCCTGTCAAGAAGACCCATCAACTACAAGCAAGCAATTGCTCCTGAAAGGCCATCCTGAAAACAAAAGTGTAATGTAAAAATTGGGAAAACAATAAAAAATATATCCAATTTAAAAAGCTGCCCATGAACAAAATTTAACATACTGAGCCTGGGTGATGCCATTTATTACTTTATTTTGCTGATACATACAATCACATTCAATTCTGGAAAGTCTTGTACTGAATGGCTGTGTAAAGGCTGTTATCTAACCCTCTAAAAAAGTTAAGAAATACAGTACATAAATAAATAAATGTCCTATGCAATATACATCTATCAGATGGCAAAAATATAATTAAAAAGAAGGTTCAGAGAGACATACAGTAGATCATCTGGTGATTATTTGGAACAACTCTGACCTAATGAGTAAGGTACCTTTGTTGTGATCAGGAGGATTCTCTCTCCACATTCAAGGTACTGCTCCCTTACACGTTTGATTCTGTTCCCTCATGTCCACAACACTCCCTCCATGGGCAATCTGCTCCCTTAATTGTGCACATTGCTTCCTCATGCACAGCAGTCCTCCTCCTGAAAAACTCCTTCTATTGATGTGCCTAATCTAGAATTTTGCCCACTATTGCTCGGAGTGTGTATCAAAGATGATGTTACTTTTCAATCTAAAATAAAATTATTAGGAAATAAAAAGCTTCAAGGCTATGTATATGGCAGCATATGGACTCAACAACAATATACCATCACTAAATTTTAACTTCCAGTAGATAATATTCTTCTATGACATGGAACAGCATACCGGGCTATGATTGTACTCCTGTACAAAAACAAAGGCGAGCGAATTAAGTGCAAGAATTATCGTGGCACAAGTTTATTGAGTGTGGTAGCCAAGGTATATGGAAGAATAATTATAAAAAGTATGACCGATATCAGAAGTCCTAGTGAGTGATCAACAAGGTGGCTTTAGGAGTGGCAGATAGCAAAGAAGGCTTGTGAGAAGGACCATAAGGTGTTTATGGCATTCATGGATCTGGAAAAAGCATACGATAAAGTGGACAGAGAAAAGACTGTGGGACATTTTGCGCATGTATGGTGTAGATGGTAAGCTGCTAGGTGCCGTCAAGTTTTTATGATGGTAGTGAAGCAAATGTAAGGGTTAATGAGCATCTAAGTAAATAGTTCAAGATTGGTGTAGGCATGCGACAAGGTTGTTCAATACAGTAATCCCTCCACCGTTCGAAGTAATAGAGCCAAAGGCATGTCCGGACACTGGTCTTGTCCGAATATTGGGCCTGAAGCTCCAGCAATGGTCATTCATGACCCTAACCTAACCTAACCTAAATCAGAAAACCACCTTCCTACCTCCCTACCGAACATGCATAGCACTTATTTAAGTCCCCTTTCACATAAATAATGCACACAAAGCATGAATTAATTGAATTTTAACCAAAAAATGATGACTTAGAGGTGAGTAAGGCATAGGTGCTCACAACTTGCCAGCAAGTGTATCAGACATGGAAATCACTATGAAAATCACCCTTTCTCACACCACATGCATTAAATAATGGACACAAAGCATGAATTCATTGAATTTTAACCCCAAAATGATGATTTTGAGGTAAGTAAGGCATAGATGTTCATGAGTTGGCAGCTTAGTGTAAATAAGTATCGGACGTAGCAATCACTATGAAAATCATCATTTCTCACATCTTATGCACTAAAATATGGGATACAAAGCATCAAATAAATAAAGTGTTACCAGAAAAAGAGTTAGGTATGGCAAAGGTGTTCACTGTTCACCAACAGCACCAGTCATTCTTGACCCTAACCTAACCTAACCTAAATCAGAAAACCACTACCTAACTCCCTACCGGACATGCATAGCACTTAATTAAGACCCCATTCACATAAATAATTGGCACAAAGCATGAATTAATGGAATTTTAACCCAAAAATGATGAATTTGAGGTGAGTAAGGCAGGGGTGTTCACGAGTCAGCAGCTTAGTGTAAGTATCGGACGTGGCTATCACTATGAAAATCATAATTTCTCATATCTTATGCACTAAAATATGGGATAAAAAGCATCAAATAAATAAACTGTTACCAGAAAAAGAGTTAGGTATGGCAAAGGTGTTCACTGTTCACCTACAGCACCGGTCATTCTTGACCCTAACCTAACCTAACCTAAATAAGAAAACCACCAACCTAACTCCCTACCGGACATGCATAGCACTTAATTAAGACCCAACTCACATAAGTAATTGGCACAAAGCATGAATTAATAGAATTTTAACCCAAAAATGATGAATTTGAGGTGAATAAGGCAGGGGTGTTCACGAGTTGGCAGCTTAGTGTAAGTAAGTATCGGACGTGGCTATCACTAAGAAAATCATAATTTCTCATATCTTATGCACTAAAATATGGGATACAATGCATCAAATAAATAAATTGTTACCAGAAAAAGAGTTAGGTATGGCCAAGGTGTTCACTGTTCACCTAAAGCACAGGTCATTCTTGACCCTAACCTAACTTAACCTAAATCAGAAAACCACCTACCTAACTCCCTACCGGACATGCATAGCACTTAATTAAGACCCCATTCACATAAGTAATTGGCACAGAGCATGAATTAATCAAATTTTAACCCAAAAATGATGATTTTGAGGTGAGTAAGGCAGGGGTGTTCGCCAGCTGACTACATAATGAACGTAAGGAAGAGACATGATTATTACTGAGAAAATCACCTTTTCACAGCCTGTGCACTCAAATATGGGACACAAAGCATGAAGTAAATAAAATGTAGCCAGAAAAATTATACAGGTGTGGGGGGCGAAAATGTTAACCAGTTGACTAGATAGTGAATGTAAGTAAGAGACATGGTAATCACTGAGAAAATCACCTCTTTCACAGCCTGTGCACTCAAATATGGGACACAAAGCATGAAGTAAATAAAATGTAACCAGAGAATGAGGATTTAGAAGTGATTATGGAAAATATTTAGCAGTTGACAATGTTTACTTACAGTCCAGCATTGTTGTTTACCCCCATCTCTAAGGTTTTTACAGTGGTCATAATTGCTCTTGAAGCACGTCCAGTAATCCAGTGTTTAACTACACTTAATCCTTAGCACTGTGACTTTTGATTATTTAAACAAGAACGAAAATACCGCAAAAGATTGGACAGCCGTCCACTGTTCACAGGAGTTGAGACAGAACTAGTAGGAGGGCGATTTGGTGGGAAGGGAGCTAGTCGGCGCGAGCGGGAAATGCAAACTGATGCGGTCGGAAAAAATTGGATTTTTTCTGGATTTTTTCGGATTTTGGGGCGCGGACAGCCAGCCCACGATGTCCGAATAGTGAGGGATCTGAATAATGGGCGTTCGAATGGTAGAGGGATTACTGTATACTGTATATATATGGATGGGGTGATGTGAGAAGTAAAAACACGAGTAATGGAGAGGGGAATGACGTTGGAAAAGAATGGTGATGGATGGAATATCTCAAATTTGTCGTACGCTGATAATGCAGTACTACTTGCAAATTCCGGACAAGAACTTGGTAGACTAGTCATAGTTTTGCTGATGTCTGTGAGCATCGTGTCTTCAGAGCAAATGTAGAAAAAAGTAAAGTGATGGTTACTGAGACAGGAGGTGACTCCCAGTGCGATGTTACAGCGAATGGAGAGGGACTGGAATTGGTGGGAGAGTTCAAATACATGGGTACAGTGATAGAAGAGAAGAAAATGTGCAAAAGAAGTGGAAAACAGAGTGACACAAGGAAAAGAGGTAGCTGGTGCAATGGTCTTGATAAGAAACAGAGGCCTGAGTGTTACAGCTGCACGAGGCTTACCATGAAGGAGTGTTAGTGCCAACTTTAACATACGGACGTGAGACTACAGTGTGGCATGAAAATGAAAAGTCAAGAGTAAGAACAGTGGAGATGGGACTGCTGAGGAAAGAGGGTGGATAGGATCTGAAATAATGTGATTTGTGAAAGATGTGGAGTGAGGAAGTCTGTGGACACCAGAAGCGAAGAGTGTATTGAGATGGTATGGTCATGCGGAGAGAATGGGTACCAATAGAGTGGTGAAAAAGGTATATATGAGCGAATTTCAAGGAGGAAGGAGACGAGATAGGCCAAGGAGAAGGTGGACATATGGTGGATGAGTGTGTGAGTAAAAGAGATATGAAAGGCGGTAAGGCTAGGGAACTGACAAGAGATCAAGCTGTCTGGATGAACGTTGTGTGGAGAAGTGCATGATCAGGGATTTGGCACCAATTTTTAACGTGGCAGTGTCTGGATTGACTCTTATCAGATACGATTACGTGAAGCTACAAAACATGGTGAATGTTTCTGGCATATCCGATACAGCCAGGATTCCGAGGTCTTGAATGATGAGTGAATAGAAGCGTGGCCCATTGGATTGGGCAAATTTAAGCTGTTTGGGCTGCTACCCCTCACCCTGCCCTAGGGTGGGAAAGGAGGTCCAGATGATGATGATGATGATGATGTATCCCTTACCTTCCCATGAGGTGTCAATTGCAGCTGTGGTACCCCAGTGTGTCCAATTGAGAAGACCCATCAACCACAGGCAAGCAACTGCTCCTGAAAGGCCATCCTGAGAAGAAAATAGTAATGTAAAAATTGGGGAAAAGATCAAAATAATAATGTATTAAAAAGTCTGACTTTTTACACAGAACTGTTCCTTTAAATTCACAAAACTTACAAATCTACTTCACAGATAGCAATGCAACTTAACAGCTGTTTCCCTTTACCGATGATTATCTGCAAACTCTCAGCTGTAGGACAACAGGTTTCACGGCATCCAGATTGACTAAAAGCACTTTCATGGCAGCTATCAAATATTCCCATGATTGCACATTCACGATTAAAAAACACAGTTTCGTACCCTCAGCCACCACAACTTTAGACTTCTCGCTAAGGCGACGTAAGCACCAACGCTCAGTTTCAGCCAAATGCTTAAACGTGTTCAGTGTGTCTGCAAGTCGTGTGTTAGGCGGCGTCACACTGGGCCAAAAGTGGCTACCATTCAAGCAGCTTTTGTGATCTGTTGGCCAAAATGACCCACAGTGAGCAAGACTTCGCCTGCAAGGCAAAATGGATAACAAACTTTGCTCACAGTCTGCTGATCCTAGTAAAACTCAAATGAGCCTAATATTAATTTTGTAACTGGTGAGAAAATATTATTACAGAAGGAAACTTTACCTAAAATTATTAAGTGTATACAATGTAATTACAGTAAAAGTCCATTAATCCGAATGGCAGTGGATTGAGAATCATTCAGATTATCAGATTTTTTGGATTTTTGGGTGGGACCCCTAAGACACTTAATTTCATGTTTAAACTGAAATTTTACTGAATGGATCACTTTTCATTCAATCATAATACAATATGGCACATAATAACATTACTTATTATACAAATTTTTTACTTAAAAATGTATTACTGAAGACACAAACTGTAATTGGTAAATTAAGAGATATTATTGGTTGTTTAAGTAACCTGTAATGTGTAGTGTTGAAAACAGCAGCAGTAGGCACGTAAATCCAAGAGTAAGTCTAGGGTTAATAATAATATACACGTTCTGTAAAAGCACAGAAACTTAATACTGTATGTATTACAGTACTGTGGAAAATTCCTCAAACCTATGGTGCAGATCCAAAAGTGGTCGGTTGTTCACGAGGAGTTGCCAATCCATGCATTACCTGATCCTTGACTACACCGCTCAGCACTTCGGCGCCCAGCTTGAATTTTTCAATTTTGATTTTTTTTACTTTTGGAGTTTTTGTCAGCCTCCTTCAAAAATTCTGACTATTGGAAGTTTCGGATTATCAGTATTCGGATTGATGGACTTTTACTGTATTGTGGTTTTTATCCATCCATCCATCATCCAATCCTATGTTGCCCCATGAGGAGTGTAGGAGCCCAGGGCTAAGCAAGTTGGTCCTGACATTTTAGATGAGAGGAACCAGTCTCACTCATCCCTCAGTGGCAATATGTGAGCAATAAATCCCAACCATCCCTTGGATAGTCATTTCTATTCTTTTCTTGTGCAATAAAATCAGTATTTGGACACTGGTACCAGCCACGAAGGCTGTCTATTTTGTATCAAAACAAGTGGAAAGCAGATTTTGATTGGAATTTGATATGGATCCTTTGGCAAAGAATACAGTACTCTAGTAGACTGCCTTATCGATCTGAGTTGCTGAAGTATGTGAAGTGGTTGCGGAAACTGAGGAAAAGGGAGTGTGTAATGGGGCATATAGGCCCATGCTGCTTAGAGGAAAAGTGGAGATCCTCTCTTTGGCTCAGTAATAACGCGTGCGCCTATGAAGCGCGAGGGCCCAGGACTGAACCTCAGCCAGACTAGTGGATTAATTTGTCAAGTTTCATTTTGGCTATTACATTGGTTGGCAGCAGTGTGGGATTAGGCTTGAAGGGCAATGAGGCAATGATGTTGTTGACAATGTCTTAGTCCTTACGTCCTGGGGGTGAGACGTCCAGTGTGGTCTGTAGCATCCCAAATGTTGGCCTCCAATGTGACGCGACCATGTGTGTTCGAAACAGACCATATAAATCACCAAGGGGAGAAAAGAGTGATGTAATGGGGTATATAAAAGCCTGTGTTGCTTTGAGGCAGGGATCCTCTCTTTGGCTCAGTAGTAACATGCGCGCCTATGAAGCGCCAGGGCCCAGGATTGAATCTCGGCCAGACCAGTGGATTAATTTTTTAAGTTTCAGTTCAGTTATTACAAGTGGGTATGCCATGGTATACTGAATTTACCGAGATGTGGCGGAGATGCACCTCCCTTAGGGTCGAGTGAGGAAACGGCTTAACTTTCCATGCTGCTGGTTGATCAGTGGAATTCAGCAGAGTGGATAAACGTGACAGCGCTTACATTTTCCCCACATAATTCCTAAAGTACCACGTATTAGTTATTGGAATTATTTCAGTCACCATCTAGAACGAATATGCTCTTATAACAAGTCATACAGTCTTATGTAGACTTTATGGTAATAAAAAAAATTAGATGAAAATAAAGTGACTAGCAAAAATATGAGCGACGGAACTTCTAAAAATAGCCATACAGGTTCCCCAGGTGTCACCATGTTAATCGCATTGTTCGAAAATATTAAATATTGGCAACAGTATTTGATAAAGTAAAATAAATGAATGAACGATATATAGTAATAGAATATAGATTTGAACATTTATGTGCTATAACAAGAAAGGTTAGTTAAGGCTATATATATATTGAGTGAAGCCTTTGTTGTGACAAACTGAACACCCAAAGCCAAATTCACAGCATACATTCGGACAGTAGACAAGATTTGGGTGAGGTGAGGGAGGGACTCAGAACGTATTAACCCCAAGCTAAGCCCCCCCTTTTCTCTCTCTCTCTCTCTAAGTTTGCATAGTAGCCTAAATTCCTTAGATATTATGAGTACACGTATTGGGTAACGAAACGTACATTAATCTCCTTTATACTTGAACAACATGAGGGGAAAAAATAATCACAAAAGGAAATAACACACACACACACACACAATCTTCCTTCAGACTCTTCCCCTGGTCAGGTCAATTATATCACACACACACACACACACACAATCTTCCTTCAGACTCTTCCCCTGGTCAGGTCAATTATATCACACACACACACACACACACAATCTTCCTTCAGACTCTTCCCCTGGTCA
>JAGKTI010023450.1:0-14802 GCA_018397915.1 Birgus latro
AGAGGCAAGCACACGCACCCTGACACACTCTTGCATGTCCCGCCACCAGAGTGTGATTTGCCAAGGGAC
Organism: Birgus latro; assembly: GCA_018397915.1. NCBI lineage: Eukaryota > Metazoa > Arthropoda > Malacostraca > Decapoda > Coenobitidae > Birgus > Birgus latro. Next base: position 70 of record JAGKTI010023450.1, read on the forward strand.
GTAGATGCAAGAAACATTTTGACACGTGTTTGTATGCACCATTTCCGGTCACGGGTGTATTCTAAAATATTACAAATTTCTATATACAGCTCGTACTGTGTATAGGAGGAAAATGGAAGATCAAATTTACAGGCAATAATGGAACTGTATTAAGTAACCGTCATCCTCCAAAACAATGTCTTTTTTTTTTTTTTAAGATTGTAATGAAACTTTAAAAAGCACGAGGACAAAAAGGCGACCCGTAACAAGGACCCAATAAATGTTAACAGTCAGACAGACGTTAACTGACAGGAGCACATGCTTGGCTTCACGTGCAAACCACAGCTGTCAGTCCTCTCATCTTTCTTCACACAGACACGCCAGTTGTTACTCGTGCCCTAAGGTTGACTGTAGCACGAAAGATCTTGCATAAGGCTGAAATAAACTGCTTAATGTGTCCTAGGTTGTAGCTTTCCTGACTACGTGTAGACCACAATAGTCATCCTCTCTCATCTTCCCTCACAGATACGCCAGAGGTTACGCTGTGCTCTTAGGTTGTCTTAAGAAAACTAAGCTGCCTAGGGACAGAAGCAAAATAGCTAAATCTGTCCATGACTAATCTCCAGTATAACTTAACGTTTGAGTAATAGCAGAGTTTAACAGTTTTTAGGCATCTCTTGCTATGGCCCATTCTGGAATGCGAATAATTCTCTCCTCAGTCCCTGCTTCTCTTTTTACCCCCCTCCCCCTCCATCTCTCTCTCACCCTCGGCTTCCATCTCTCCATTTCCCCCCCTCCCTCCCTCCTTCCCGCGTCCTCTGTCTCCCCCTCCACGTCGCTATTTTTGACAGACCTGGCCATCTCACACGCTGGTATTTTTGTCCTGTTTTCCTCTAAGCATAAAGCTCTGTTGGAATCATCCTCACTCTTTGTTCAATATTTTGCCTACGAAAAGCCATCTTCGTATGCCAGGTAACGTCCTAATAAACGCAGGACACCAGTAATATTAAAACTCTCATGCTTACCTCTTTCAATCTTATGATGCATATTACTCTGTCCCTTTGAGATTTTTTTAGAGACATCTCGAACTGGAGTTTTAATATATAGCCGTAGATATAGTCTTCATTAACCCCTCTATATTAAGCCGGCAAGCCTGGTACAAGAGAAAACAAAATTTTTGAGGCAAATGTAAAATACAAAATGTCACGCGTTTGAAGGGGTTAACATTGCCTAGACTGAGACTAGTCTTACAACAGGGCATTTTTTTTTTCCCCACTTTATAGGGACACCGAAAAGCGTTAGTCTCAAAAAATTTCGTCCTGAAAATTAGGAGTAGTAACACCATCTCATTGTTTAAGTGTGTAAGTACGTGCAGTACGTTTTTTCTGCATTTCAAAAGTTTGTCCCCAAACTGCTTTGACAGCTTGTATACCCCCCTAGGAAAACCGATGTTATAGAAATTAAATTATAAACATTTAATTTTTAAACAGAGACACCAGTTTTATTTTACTCTAACGTGCTTCGAGTAGTGGTGGCATCCAGCATCCACTCTCCTGATGTAGTGCTGCTTATTTTCATTTTCTATCTCAGTCCTCATTGTGTCTCGATCCTCCTCTTCCTGTATCATTCATCCTGTCTGGTATTCTTTCCACTTCAGGTGAGAGCATCGCTTAACAAGCCTAATTGTTCCCTGTAACCCTTTCTGCAACGCTAGGTGGTAACCATACACCCATATATCAGGGCGATATGCAACATACTATGGTGCCCCTGTTAAACGAGGTAAGTTTCGTATGGCATTTATCCAGGAAACAAACTCATTCTCTTCCCCACGCCTCGCTATGGAGGGGCGTCATCCGCTTCAGGGGAATATCACATCACAGCCTGGAGCAGTCAGGTCTCACAGGAATTACTCTACACGCCAGACATACAATTTCCCTCAAATCAGGCCCCCCTTTTATTAATGACATGAAAGTATTGGTAAGTCTCCATAGGTTAAAGAAAGTGAAAGAACAGTATTGGTTTACAAATGTAATACATTACATTCACAGCCACTACACTCGTAAAACTTCATTAACTGAGCGTGACAGTGTAAAGTGTACAGTGTATAACATCTTGCAGTCTACTCCACAACTATTCATGTATAGCTAAGTCCATAGTAATTCTCAATTTCTTCCAAACTATTCTGTGGCCATAGTTGACTACTTTTCCGTTAACTGTTCACTTACTTTATTTCCTATGTCCGTATCTGTTTAGATTTTCCACTTTATATCCCACCACACATTCTATATTCTCCATTTTTTTTTTTCCATATCAATGAGACTTAAGGTATTCAGTGATTTTTATGGCCATGCGTTCGTAAAATTTCACTACACTATATCTGCCTTGCTCAGCCCTCTCTGCTCCCACAAACTGCTGTTGTTTGCGGCTGCAGTAGGCCAATTGCTGAGATGGCATTTAACATCAGTAGTCTGGAATTCTTGAAGCAGACGGTACAAGAAGGGCGAGAGACAGTGAGGTGTGGCGGGGATGTGTCAGTCCGTGAGTGCCGTGTGCCGGCTACTGCTTGTACCGCGGCCTCTCCCCCATCCAGGACACGTTGGTTTTGCAGTGACATCACCATCGTCCACTCACCATTCTTCTGACCTCGATTGAGCAGCCAAGGCACATGTGGAGTTTAAAACATTATTAATACACTTTGGTAAAATGTACTGTGTAATGTGTTTCAGACATTCAGCCACTCATTCCTCTCAGCCATACTCATTCCTCTTAATTATAAGATCGGAGTCGAATATGAATGGAAATGGCTCAGTGCGAAAAAACCATTCCGATTCGATCGCAGACGAAGCAGTGATAAGTAATTAAATCTTTTAAACAGTGAATGAGACATACTGTATGTAGGAACCACTTGTTGCACGAAGAGCTTAGTTCAACGCAAATTATACGCAAGTATTTAGGATTCTTATGTCATAACATTTAGTCCAGACAAAGTACCCTGCAGGTGCGGTTGCTTGGCTCCAGTTGACAGGTCTGCCCAGCTACTTATTTAATAAACCAGTACATGTTCACGATTTTTCCCCGTCAACAGAAGTTAATGGCAGTTTTTTGTAAACCTTCCAGACCAACGCTGGAACGAACCACAAACGATTTAATTGACCAGAAACCCTATTTAGTCAGAGGTGACGGATAGGAAAAAAATGCAGACTAATACTGCACGGACCAAAACAATGGAGGTAGTAATTAAGTAGTGAAGTCAACATTGTGCCAGCCACCGACCCAATATGGTGGACAAAAGTGGTTATGTGGGGATCAGAGGGTCAGGGTGTAGGAGAGAATATGGGGGAAAAAGTGAATGCTGGGAGAGCAGAAAGCGACGATCATTACTTCACACTAAGGTTCGTTGTCAAACAGATCAAGAACATTACAGCTTGAACTGAACAAGCTATCAGATGGTAGCTAAGAAAAAAAAACCCGTAAAGAAAATACATAGCATGACTAATAAAACCAAAACGTGAAGCAAGAGTAACAGGCCACTTTTCAATAGAACCACACCAGTTTCCCTCACGATTCGCTCACTTTTTCAGTACCTTAATGTAAAAGTACTTTTAAATCTAACAAACCCCGTTGTCAGTCATTAATTTAACATCACAGTTTAAAGTCCCTGCTTAAATCTAACCAACCCCTTTGTCAGTCATGAATCTTACATCACAGTTTAAAGCCACTGCTCCACGATATGGAAAATGACTGGGGACAAGAAAAGGGGCTAAGCTGCACCGCGCTTCTCATCACTGCTAGCCTATTCCCACCAAACCATACCCACTCCCTGGATGATCTACCCCATTCGTCGTTATTGCTACTGGCCAGCACCTTCCTACGAACAACCCCAGACTAAACACCACCGCCCTTTACATCTTGCCGTCGTAACAATGATTAATACCCATATTTCAAATATACACATGAATTTAATCGATTTACAAATCAGCCACCAGTATCACAAAGCATTCCTATCACCTATTCTTAAAACTACCACCATCAAATTTGAAGTCCAAAATAAAGCTGTACAAGTAATACACTTAATTCATACCTCCATAAATGGTTAATCTACTACCACCTTCCCACCAGATACAACAAGCTTCAGTCCACCTGCTGGATTCACTGTCCATGTCCTCATTAGTCACTAATCTCGAGAACTTACTCCCACACGTTGCCGTAAATGCTTCGAATATATTAAAAGAATCTACTTGCCCGAGTGCCAGGGGCTTATCTTATCCTCGTCATACTCACAGTGGGGGCGGGGGGACATCGATTACAAGATTGTAACAACGTGTGGTAACTTCTACCTCGTCGTGGTGTAGTGGTACGCTGTCTGGCTTTCACCTCAAAGCCCCAGAATCGATTCCCGGCATAGCGGTAATATATTGGATGATTCTGGTCTAGCTTCATGCACCGTTATTCACGGCCGACTGCTACCATTCAACTGACTAACTTCATGCAGGCTTATTTCACATTGACTCGGAATGAAGCACCACAACTACACGAAGCCCTGAACATCAGTATGAAGCACTCGACCTCTCACGATGGCCATTTTGTTTTTAACTCTTCGAACTGTGAATCTCTGGCTTCGAATCACGCAAGCACGCACACACACACACACACACATGTGCACACACACGTACACACACATATACATACATAAACATACATACAAACACACACACATACACACACACACTCATATACGCACTCACATGTGTTTGAATGTGTATGTGTGTGTGTGTGTGTGTGTGTGTGTGTGTGTGTGTGTGTATTAGTTCGTATCTCTTACCTTCCCACTCACAAGCAATCCTCGTTAGGTCACATAGTGATTACCTTTTCTCTCACTTCTTTTTGGTACTTAACGCTTGTTCATGTAAGCATACACGTCATGAGTAACGATAATATTACGGCCTGATAATAACTGCAAATAATGTTGAAGACCAAAAGGTGCCAATGACTAGCAAGGTAATGACAAGCTAGGGCAAAAAACACAGAGTAAGATATTGAGACAATTAAAACCCGTCCCTCAGTAGACACCTGCAATGACTTACAAACTTAATGGTCACCCTGAGCGTAGTGGTTTACATTTACACATTTGCATTTATTATATTGCCAAGCATCTATACTCCTTTCACCTTAACTTGCCCCAGATTTTGTCATTTTGCACATTTCATGAAGTTCAGTTGCAAGGAAAGATTATACTGTGGCTGTACATCCTGTCCTTAGCACTTCTTTGTGACTAGCATCATATTCTAGTGAATATCTATTGCCCCAGCTCGGCATTCAAGTTTGAAAGATGGCAATTTTAGGTCAAGTTCCGAATTCGAGTTTCTGAATGTTGGCAGAAAGGTATACGGCATATGAGAAGGAAAAAACTACAGTAATTACAAATAGAAGAATAGAATCAACGTAACACCTTTGTGTGAGTTCTCCCCGCGTCAACTCAACAGATGGCGTTTGGTTCGACATCATGTGTGCATTTCTAGCTTAAATTTAAATAGATTTATCCGTTTCAAAATCACATGTTATTAAGGTTGATCAAAAGTATAGGTCTTTATATTTTCAGGAGGGGAATTTGGTGACCTTCACCTGCCATCACTCTGATATGAATTTTTAACATTAAATTTTGGATGCGTCGAGAGAAAGGGTCCGTGAGTGGTGTTTCGGATCTGTATTCAAAGATGGCTGTTCAGAGCCAGACACATTAATATCTGGTTTCATCTCCCATCTATTTTGTTTATTCAGTGTCGTGAGCGCTATCCAACTGATATAATATAACGGAAAACACAGGGTAATTAGTACTGACTCTAATACGGACCCTTGCCCCATGAACTCGCTAAACTGTTGCTCAAGATAGCTAAAGCTCACTGTTTTGTGATTCAGTAGGCTGGTTTGGGGAGCCTACAAGGCAGGTCCATGTAAGCCAACCGTTAGAAAAACGTTGTCCGTCGCAGAGAGAGTACCTTCACCTTAAGATAAGTCGATTTCTTATTTATTTATTTTTTTAAGTATTAAGGTCTTACGGTAAGGTATCTTTTTTATTGCTAGTTTGTTGGGAGTTTTTCGCCGTTCTGCGTAAGTTAAATGCAGAGCGAGGTTGGAGAAGGGCAACCTATTTAGCTGTGGAACATTGTAGTAGTTAGTTCGGTATTTTGGCTTTGGATCTTAAGCACTGAATGTGAGGAGGGTATTGATAACGAATTAAGTTAAAGGTGGAGGTGATCGAGTTTATATGGCTGTTGTTGTTTAACTATTTCCATTAGGCTGGTACTGTACTTCAAGAAAATATAAAGATGGACAAGTGAGCTTGAGACTCTACTGTGCTAGGTCTAAACTGAGCAGTGGACATAAGGAGAAAAGAGCGTTAGTCGTATTAAGAATGTTGACATCTTTAGTGCACGGGTTAGCTAATTACAAACTGCCGAGTGGTAGTTGCACATTGACTTATTGGGAACAAAGACAAAGGAAAACTTGTATGCACAAATAATGCAATAACCTTACAACTGCAAGGATACTAGATACAGGGAAGGTAGACGGCACTGATTTCTCAAGATATGGCATTAGTTACGGATTAATAGACTTAAAAGGAAGCAGTTTCAACCTTTATAGACATGCGATTCTTTACTTGGTGGAACACAGCCACTCCCTCATACACTAAATCGTGTTTGAAAACTGGAGAGTTTTCTGGGTTTCTTCATTGCTAGTTAGTCCCTCGATTTAACTTTACCTATGAATTGTGGTCTGTGATTGTGATTTTTGGTTTGTTAGAATAAGCTGTGCTTATTTTGACTTCATGCACTTAAACATTACCCACTGGCTTTGACAAATGAAAGAATCTCTGGGCGTGACTGTCTTTGCAGTATTTCATGTTTAAGTACTCTCCTTTTTATCTGTTGAAACACGCACTTCAGAGTAAGTGTTTCTTCCTTGCAATAGCCTACTTTTTTTTTGAGGGAGGGGGAGGAGGGTGAGGAAGAAGGATGGGCAGAAATCTAAGATAAGCTAGAATCTGTCGGGTCATGCATCTGTAGTGATGTTAATCTTAAGTTTCTTTTCCCACTGTATGTTTAGAGCTACTTGTCAATGCGTAGCTTGTATTTTTTGTTGACAGGAATCTAGAGTAGAAAGGTACGATTAAATTTTCACTGAACAATTTGTATTTCGCAGGTGAGGTGACGGACACTGCTGTCTACACACTGCGCCCATACCAGCCGATAAGTACAGTATACTCCAACTTTCGGTGTCCATCTTCATTTTAACAATTTTGCTTAACTTTCAGTGCTTAGGCCCTGTCTGCTTTAAGGGTTTGGTTGGTTGTTTTGCAGTAGTGTTGGTCTGGGTGTGGGAGTAGGCCAGGTTTTTATTAGAGGTTAAATAATAGGAAATAATTTAAGAGGCAGAAGGAATAAGGAATGACAGGCTTAGAAATTAGGGTGTAAGATTTTGTGATGAGGTAGCTACTTAGGCTCTGCTAGGAAATATACTTACTTAGGCTGTAGAAATGTTTGGTGGGAGACACGTGTAGAGCTTGAATTATTTTTCCCAAGTTTCAGGCTACATAAAACATCTTGAGTGTATGTGATACAGCAGATATTATACTCATGAAAATTCCATTTCTCGTGTCGCACCGTGATTGGCTAGTGCTAGGAAAACTACTTAGTCCTGCACCACCCATAACTGCGCCATTAACGTGCTGTATATACCTACATAGGCTGGAAAAACCCTCTGTTTATATTTTGAACACAAACTTGAGCTGCTTCCAACATGTTTATTTAGACTTCTCAATGACTAGCTTCTTCCTCGACAAATGATTGTGCTGATCTCTTGCAACCTAGGGAATTCGATACTGTTACGTCCTACATCTGCTTTGTTCTAGCTGTGCATCCATTCCTCGTAGTTTCCCCTGTGTATATTTTCGGGCATCCTCTGTACGGCATGCTGTTTTTTACTCATTTTCACTTTTCACTTTTGACTATTTAACATTCTAAGGATGATGCGATCCAAAGGCCTGCTTTCTTCAAGAAGATAATCGAAGCTTTATATAGGGGACAGACACTTACCTTGTATTGTTGTATTATGATTGAACATTGACTTTTTTTTTTATATACCAACTGCCTTCTGTTTAAGATTTAACATGCCTACCGGATGGCATAGTCTCATAAAGGCTTTTTTATGCATTTAATCTTTTCCTCTATGAACTCATTACCGCAGATTCTATACGCCTTTAGAAAAAATTGTGTAACAGCTCCATACTTGGTCCTTTCGCTGTGCTGAGACAGTGCATAGTAATCTTTAATTGGACTTACAATACACAGTATTTAACTCCGTCTGTTCTCCATATAATACCTTTTTTTTTTTCTCTCTTTCTCTCTCCTATGCAGAAGTCAAAACATTGGCGTCCTAAGGCACTGTTACTGTCAGTGTCCATATCTGCACAAAGTTACACCCTTGCCTATGTTTCTTCTGCAGTAATCAGTCTCCCATGTACTGGCAAGCCATCACGGGCATAAAGTACAGCTCATGGCTAGACAATTGTTCCCTGTATTCCTCTCCACTGAAAGTAAATGTTCAGACTTGGGTAATAGTTCGTTGTAGTCAGACCTTCGTATTGGCAGCTCATCTTCGATGACGTCCACTGTTGGTCCTACTGCCGGCAAGGAAGAACAGTGTGCGCCAAAGATGAGGAGCTGCCATTACGTAGATCTGACTACATCGAAGTAATCACTTTAATTCGGAATATATACTTTCAGTGGACAGTAACGTAGCAGACACTGTCTAGTCATGGGCTCGCCTCATTCTGTTGTCATGGCTTGACTATACATGGAAACATTTCAGGCTGACTACTCCATGAGAATCAAAGGCAGGGGCGCAACTTGGTAAAGATATGTGGACGATGTGTTAGTGCCAAAGGACACCATTACTCTAAATAACACGAATATTAGCGCGAATGATGACTTCACAGTAGAAGTGAAGGAAAAAAACTCCCATTCCTATATCCTGTAACCCTGAGAACAGTCGAGGGAGCTATACTGCGTAACGTACACCATCCAGGATTACTGTTCACTATATCTGGCACACAACAAAAGGTCAAAGTTTGGAGTAAAAGGATTTTTGCGAGAGGCGTATATTATTAGCAGTAACGAGTTCATGATATTAAATACATAATAGCTATTTTGCTATGCTATCCGGTAGTCTTGTTAAAACCCCCCCAAAATAGATTGCCAATGATCAAACTCAATTCTATGTATGTATGACCCAATCTCAGAGCTTCGGTTATCATTAAGATCTTAGAGGAAGCAGGCCTTTGGATCGTACTATACTCAGGACGTAAAGCAAGTCAAAACAAAAGTGAAAGGAAGTAAAAAATGGGTAATATACAGCATATCGTGAGTGGATGGTCTAGAACGTACTCTAATATAGTTCCGCCTTATACACATCCCTGCCAATTCGAACCTTTAACGTCAGGCGACCACAGTGAAGCAGCAGCCAGACACTCTGAACTGCCTGGAAACACGGGGGGGGGGGGGGGGGGGAAGGTTATGGGAGGAGGAAGGGTGGGGGAAAAGAGGAGCTGAGGGTTCCCTACCCCTTCCCCCTTCCAGCCCCACTCCTCGTACAGTTACCAGATAAATGCTGTCTACTGCTTCGCTACCGCTTGACTCTCACTCGAAGTGGTGAGCGAGTGTATAACGCGGAACTTTCCTCGAGTTTACATAGGGGAAGCAGGACCAGGAATGGACAAAAGGATAGAACACAAAGTGGTGTGTGGCATCAAGGGTATTTAATTCCCTTGTGATGCACTTTGATCAGCATAATAGTTTGTCCAAGTGAGAAGCTGCAACCAGTGAGAAAGGTCTGAATAAACACATGAGATAATGGAAGCAATTCAGGCTGAAAAATCCCTCCCTATGGGTAGTTACATCTTCTACACTATGTAGGAGAGCATTAATGGCGCAAATCGGAGGTGGGGTAAGACTACAGAATTTTCCTACAGGTAAGCAACCGGACTGCTGCCCGAGGAAGGGTGGGGAGGAGGGAGGTAATTTCTGGGGGTATACGGTCTCTGCAGCATCACTTAAGACTCTGATGATGGATTCTGTGTAGCCTAAAACGTTTTAGAAAACAAGGAATTAAAGATCTAACTTGTTTCTCATCCCACCCAACATGCGGTAGGATGGATACTTTGGCTGTGATAGGGAACAAAGCAATTTATAGAAAATTCAGCTAGGGGACTGGATAGGTCAAATAGGGATGAAACGTATGATAGGAAGATGAAGTTAAAAGGAAGCTAAAGCTAGGAGGCAGCTGTATATATCAGTAAGGATGGTGTAGGGAGAAAGCCATAGGTAGGAACTATTTAGCTATAGGGAGGCAACTAGAGAGAGTAGTAGATGGTAGAAAAATGGAGGGTACACTTAGAAGCACTAGATGGTAGAAAAGTATACTTTAGTATACTGATACAAGGTTCGAAAATTATCCCTGACGATATGTGCAAGTATACAGGTAAGATACAGGTGGAACTTAATCAGCTCCCAAGCAGTCAGGGTGTTAGAACTCGAGTAAAGTTATAAGATTAAATAAGGGAGTCAGCCAATATTGTGACTGCAGGAAATTCAATGCTATGTTGTTGGTAAGTTAAGGAGAAACTTGAATTCTAAGGTATGAATGTAAAGCTTTGGGAAATATAGGTGAAGGAAAATGCAGTACATATAGTTAAGTACTGAAATACCAGTTGTGTGCGATAATAGTCAGCAGTGGTTAACAGGTAACTAGTAATTCTTCCGTAGGTAACTAGCAATACTTCGGTGAGCAACTCTAGCAATATTTCTAACATTATCTGGAATGTTCATGGCAAGACTGAATGGAAAATACAAAGACTGGGCGGGTGAATCTGGCCAATTTAACTGCCCTGAAATCTTTGTATAGGTTTTAAGTCTGGTCAGTGGGCATCTGGAGACACAGGTGAAGATTTTTGCCAACTAGTGAGGTATTAATATTTGACTAGGTGTATTAAGTCTGGCTTTGATGTATTAAGATTCTTCCCTTATCAGTGAGGTATGATATTGCCACCTAGAGTAAAAGACCTGTTTCCTTATTTTGCCAGTGCTGCCGTTCATGTACACGCACTACCTTAGTGATTTTTTCTCAGGTAAGAAAACTGAGGTGGAGACAGGATGTGGAGCGGTATATGAACGTGGGTGTTGGGTGTTGGGTGTTGGAAGGATAGCCTACTGCTTCTGGAGAAGGTGAATTTTGTTCGTGGCGACTCTAGGGATGGAGTCTGGCTACAGGGAAACTCTATGCTGTGACAGGAGTACAAGCAGCTCAATTTACTGCTGCCATAACACTGCTGACCCAGACAAGGTAATCCTTAAGAAATCATTAATCAACCTATATTATTTTAACCATACACTGAATGGTTGTCTTTTTAGCCTCGGCAAACCTAAGCTGCTAAATACGTACTTTGCATTTTCGTTACGCTAAGATTGATGTTTGAGATGCAAATCGGGTCTACATCTTGATGACTTATTCACCTCATAACTTCCACGGTCCTTGGCGAGACATGAAAGTCAGCATGTTTAAGAAATATGTATATTGATGTTTATTCTCGCTACATCAAGACTTATCAGCTTGGAGAGACGTTGTGTGATGGGGTTTGTCTTTTTGTAACCAGGTAATTTAATTTTTCTAAGCACTTAAAAATACTCTAGCGCGTGAGAAAATGTAGAATATAATAGAACTGACGATTAATGGTAGGGTCAGGTAAGTTTAGCCTTAGCCCTTGGTGTCCTTTGATTTCATTCTCGCTATTTAGTCTTTACTGAAACGAGGAAAGATCATTGTAAGATTGCCTACAATTTTATCTATTACAGAATGACACTGCTGGAAGATCGAGAACGGAGGATGGGCTGTTGGCCGACTGAAGATTTGGCTACCTGTCTACCCTCTTCCCTCCTGTTGGCGGAGAAGACCCACATGACTGCCTTCTACTCAACAGTTTCTTATGCACATCTGCCTGTTCATGCCTTATACTTGACTGTTTCCTGTGCACAAGACTCCAGCTCATATATAGTCTGTTCGACTGTTTCTTGTGCATCAGGAGCCCCAGCTGCTTGTATAAGCCTTCTACTGGACTGTTCCTTGTGCACCATAGAGCCCAGGTACCTGTGCTGTGCGTAGAAGACCCTCCTGTACTGCACGCGAATCTGCTACGACAAATGCTGTATGTAAAGATAGTCTGAAATGTCTACAGTATTGTTAACTTTCGATTTACTGTGAAAGCTAGAAACTCGGAACTCTAATAAGATTCAGTGGGAAAAAAAAAAGTATCTAATGACTAGACAAAATCTCGCCATTTACTTCTACTCGACGTCCCTCTACAAGAACAGTTTGGTTGGTGGTGACAGTGGTTTGTCTGCCTATCATTTCATGGAGAGTTTCTCTGTAATACTTTAACTGTCTTGTGCTGTAATTTTAATATCGGTAGGTTTTGCATCAGCATATTAGAAAATTAGTCATGGAATTTTTGGTGTGAAGACTGTTAAATCTCAAATCTGCTGAATATCCAACACTTTCAACCCGGATTCTTAAAATTAGTTCTTGTTGCAACCAGTCGAATTTTCTGATCGGATTTCGCTGCAGGAAAATAGTTGCCCATTGTTAACATGCGATCTATGTTAGTAAATTAAGTTTTCTTTGTCAGTAATTACGGTAAGAAAATAATTGCTGTAACATGGCACTGTCTTGCTTGATCTTGATAGCCCGGTAGAATGACAAGAAAATCTACCCTTAAACGAAGAACTAATAACTAACCTGTTTAACCTAACTCCAGCTAACCTAAACTATTTAACCTAACACAAACTAACTTATTACTAAGCGTGGAGACACTGGGCTGTCACGCCCCAACTCAAGACAGTGTACTGTACTATCCGCTGATTTCCACCTATTCTGATTTACCGAAAGTTGATTGGAGAGGTGGGTAATATTGCACACTACTATGGGCAACTTCTAGAACATCCAGCTTTCATTTACTCTTAACTAATCGTCTGGCAACAGCAAGGATTAAATGTAGCTTGTGCTGAAAGGATTCTCTGATCAACTTTGACTAAAATTGTCATCTCACTCTTGAATGAGATCTTCAGCAATAGATCAACATGAATAGGATTATAGTAAGTGTTGTGTGACTGCAGGGCCGTAGTGTTAAATTTTACTAACACTGAGCTACGTGAAATAAGTGAAAAGGATGAAAATCTGGACAAAGTTGAAAAAATATATAAATCGGCCCGTCACCCACCCATATAGTCTTTATACATTTTAACCACCACTTGAATATCTTGTGAAAAATTAAATTAGTGTTTTATAAAATGTTGGATTTAATATGGAAATATAGATACAACTATGACATGTATTGTTAATAAATACCCTAATTCTTTGCCTATTTATGTACATGATTAACCTTGGTCCTACCCTATAAACTGGGCATTTGTTATGCTGAAATCACGGATATTGTCACGAGGTCTCTGGCAACCAATCTCCAAAGTTTGGTTAAAATGGATGAAGTTCTTTTAGGTACCGAAAGGACTATTCCTACGGCCGAAACTATTTCACGGGGGCCATAGAATAGTCAGATATTAATCAAATATGGTGGTGCTGAAAACTTTCCCCATAACAAAACATAGTCATTGACAACATCTTGATCAACTTCATGAAATCTGACCTTAGAAGGCTGTCTTTAAACAGACTATACTGTATCTGGCTCGTTGGAAATTCTACCGACCTACCGGGCCACGTTTCACTTACTATTACTGTCTGTGATTAATGTCTCTTTTTTTTTCCCGGGTGTTCTGGAGCCCTTCACTACAGAATTCTATACCCTCATTACTGTCCCGTGGAAAACCCTGTGGACTTTGGTTTCAGTTACTCGCTACCGCCAATGACTGACATGGCTGAGCACATGTGTTAATCTCCCCGCATGATCACTTGGGGTGGGGGGGGGGGAAGGGAAATACAGAAATACTACTGGCATCGCAACCAACGATTCACTTAGGCCCCGTCCACACGAGCCGCCAGTGCCCGATGTGCAAACATTATCAAATCGCGTTCCAATTCACACGGTTAGAGGGTGGGTTGCGGGCACGAGTATAGAGGACGTCTTAAGCAGGGGAACCACGGGCAAACCAACGAAATGCCCCTGCCCGTTGTTGAGGCACTGCCTGCTGGGCTGATTATTGTACACAAAGCTACACTTTTAGCTTTAAATGTACTGCAACAATTCTTACTTCCCATGTTGTCGTACTACACTCGATTCTTGCGAGCACCAAGACAGTAGGCCACTGCCAGATGAGTGGACAACCACTACCTCAACACAGCTCGGTCTGCCGTGTGAACAACACAGGTGCGCCTGGTTGTAGCCAATGGCCGCCGGGGACTGCTTGATCTGGAAACACTGCTAGAAAAGCGATGGATATCCGCTCAGCGGCTGTGCCCGTCGGACACTGCCCGCTCGTGTGGACGGGGCCTTGCTCTGGCCGCCCGATATTATAATAGTTAACCCGTCACTTCGATGATGTCTTTTAACCCTGATGTCTTTAAAGGATTTAACTCACTTCTTCTACGTTTCTGGCATTGCTGTTGTTATTTTTTAGTCTCTTGTTACAGATCAGCATTCAAGATGGAGGGATGGTATTTTTAGAAGTTAAAGTGGACAGTCTCAAAACGTAT
>JAGKTI010023452.1:0-14802 GCA_018397915.1 Birgus latro
TGCTGTGGTTTGGCCATAGTATACCATGGGTCTCATATTCGGGGAGTCAGCAGGTTCGATCCGCGGTTGGGATTACATTTGGAGTTCTTGAACAGCGCCGTCGCCGAAACCACGGCGTGGTAAAGTTCATGATTTCAGCGCTCAGTATATTGCGTATGGGAATTAAATGATTATGAATTTGTCTTTTCTTGTGACTGAAGCTTTAACTCAACTTCCTAGGTCCAAGTGTATTGATGTTAGGCTATTATAAAAATTCTATTCAAATATATTTTAAAAGTATTACCATGTTCACTTTTTTAGAGTTTTCCGAAGGTTTCCTCTATCTGTCGTGAAGACATTTTACCATTATCACCAATACAAGTCATAACTCATAAATCATTTAGGTATCTGCTTATCTTTTGATGGAAATATCCTTATCGAGTGCTCATTAAATTGGTTACCCAATTGCTCGGGAAATAATGTAAAGCTCACTTCCCCACATCCTTCCAGAAATATACGGAACACAATATAGTTGTCTCGACCCTATCCATCTCTACCTATTTCACGAGTGTGCTCTTGTTCTTTCATTTATGTTATTTACGGAGAAGTGTGTGACTAATTTACTGTGCAGATTATTGAATACCCTTAATTATTAATATAATTCGTGTATATATTGTGTTATTGTTTTATACATTTACTTGTATTAGTGGTTTTTTAGTATGTAAACATTTATATATTCTCGTGTCCATATATTTATTGCATTGTAGAGATCATTTTAGATGTGAATAGAAAATACACTAAGGAATAAATGAAATTATTTATTTCAAGCTTAATTTGACTTATCACAGTTGGGTTAAATATTGCATCATTTCCACATAATACATATATCTTTATGTAAGGAAGTAAACAAATCAACTTAATTTTGACATTAAGAATTTGCTAACAAATCAACCTATTTGACATAAATACGAAAGTAACAAATTCCTCGCGGAAATAAATCTTTAATATATAAATACTATATACACAATACAAAGCATAGTCTACATATTTCCTATGTAAAACATAGTTTACATATATTTGCTCTTAGAATCTTGTCCACCCTCCTTCAGCTTCTATAACCTCCTGCAGTCGAGTCTGCATCGAATCAACCAGCTTGCTGCATATATCAGGTGTCTCTCTTATCCCCTCCCATACTTCTCTGGCTTTCCTCTCGACTGACCCTCTGGTTTTCTCTTCTACCCCCCACTCGTTTACCATTATCCCCCACAGGTTTTCAATGGGGTTACAGTCACATCCTTTCGACGGCCAGTCAATCGCTATTATCTCGGGGTGACGAGCAAACCAATCTCTGACTGCTCTACTAGTATGGACGGGGGATCGGTCGTACACCATATATATTGGGTCTGGGTCGGGAATGGCATACATTCTAACCGAAGGCAGGAGTGACGTTTCTAGGATGTTTATATACTCCTCGCTATTCAAATGACCATCAATAGTCACCAACTCGCCAGGCCCGCCATACCACATCCAGCCGTGCAGAGACACAGATACCCTTCCACTCCTTGTGCGTTCAGAGATGTGCTCACGCTGGTAGCGCGTGTTTCGAGGCCGCCAACACACACGCTCAGGTGATTCTACGGAAGTGAAAGTATTTTCATCCGAAAAGATAACCTTTCTCCAAAAATTAAGATCACGGTGAATATATTCTTCGGCGATTCTCAAGCGTCCTTCTCGGTTTGCTTCAGTTAAGGTTTCTTTCTTTGCTGGCACATAACAGTCTAAGCCGCCTTTCTTGATGTGTCTTCGTGTAGTAGACGGATGACATGGCAGATTCAGTTGTCTGCTTACATCCGTAACACTTGATTTTGGGTGAGCTCTCAGTTCCTCCAGTATCCTTTCATCCTCCTCTGTCGAAAGCACTCTTGGACGACCTGATCTTGGCTTTGTCTTCACGTGGCCCTCCTGTTCAAAGCGATGCAACCACAACTGTGCTGTTGTTCGAGATACACCCATTTCACGTGCTACTGCAGAGACAGATAATCAAGCCTGCCTTAAGCCAACCATCATTGCCCTACGTGCTATAATCTCAGGCCTATTAGCCCATGTGCGTGGTGTGTCACGTCGCCGATCACGTCCCCTTCCATCCATGTCTGAACCTAATAAACAGGGTGAAATATAATTTATCATGGAGGGAAAATATCGTTTACTATGAAAAAGAATTAAAGACAAAATATATAGCAAATGAAAATTAGTCATGAGGACCTGGAAATATTGCAACATGCAAAAGAAGCACATTTACTATACTAGTCTGTTACTTTTAATATATATAGTATAATATGCATCAGTAATAAAATGCAAATTCTCACATATCTGCAAATTATGGTAACAGATGTAAAATATTAATGCTTTTATTTTTCTTAGTCCTTGTGACAATATTAGTATAAATGGTCAGTCACAACATACTCACTCATAGTTTCATTCATTAACAATCATTTTTACCCTGGGTGTTTAACTGTAACCTACACTTATTACACTACTGAGTAAAATTATTGTTTATTTTATTTCAATAACTGATAATAACGTATCCGCATACGAAATATCCATTTTAGTGTGCGAAGTCGCTAGGAAAAAAAATATTAGGACATTAATTTTAGCTGACGAAAAACAATTCAAATTAAGCTGAGCAGTAGAGCGCAGACCTCTGCCACGGCTGTCTCGCACAGTTATGAATGGATTGCGATTAAATTTGTGTGGGCCGATATGATGCGAGACAAGGAAAATGTGGCTCAGTTCAGGTGACTAAAGTGATTACCTCCGCCAGTGTAGGCGGATACAGTAGCATCAAGCACCATATCTTCACAATATCACCGAACCCTTTCAATACGTGGGACTGGTTTATATATTATTCTAGCTGTATTACGGCTTTAAAACCTAGGAAGTATCTGTGGGTTGTCATATGGCGGACTGAGAACGTCTATAGGCCCTTAATTAATTACTATTTTTTCACCTTAATCTGAAGTAGTGCCATTTCAGTCACCCATACTGAAAGATTAATCATTTTTATACACTACAATAATTTCTTGTATGAGTTAGGACTTTCAACCCAGGATTATTTACTTACGGTATTAAAGTTAATGTATAATATAATGGGATAATATGGGATGTTTTCCCGATTGCTGGGATATTCAGTGGATGTAACGTATATCTTAATGATGAGAAACATTTTCTATTCTAAAAGAAAGTCAGAGGTGTTAACAGTTAATGTTACTCATGTGTGTTCCAGTAATGGCAATGTTATTCCTGAATGATCCAGTAATCACAGTCTGGTTTCATATACAGGTAGTTTCGTCCCAGCCGAAAAATTTATCAATCATTTCTTGAGGAAAATATACTGTGACACGAAACATACAGTATATTGCTTGGTTCGGTAATGTATTATCGTTTAAAGAATGTATTACTGACACGGGGAAAAATCTGAAATAAAAGAAAACGAGATAAAACGGTGCTGAAGTTAGGTTGTGTTTTTTGGAGTCTTGCAGTATTTAGTAAGTGTCCAGTAAGCCTCGGTAACCAAAATGGCATCTATTTGTCAACAACCAGCTTTCGATCCTCATTGTTTTATATCAGCCACTCACGACCGTCATTTCATTTATCTCAGGTGTCTGGCTTAAGGGAATTGGGTGTAGTGATAGCTTAAGCTGTTCATGTAAGATAAGAAGTTATTAAAGGTGAAGTAAACCTGTTGCTGGTTTTGTTATGTGATGAATATCATTATTGACATATATTAATAGTATCTAGCACCTACTCCGTTATACATTTTTTGACGGAAAGATGAAACAAATGTTTGTGAACGGTTATGTAATCATCTTATACATTATGATAATGAAAGATTTTTGTTTGAGCAATAACGGTCAAAGCTCAAAACTTCCTTATTAATTATAGTCATCGAAATAGTCTTCCTCAGGGTATATAAACACTTACAGTTAACTCATAGGATAAAACTCTCCTTATACAAGCTCACAGTCTTACCTTCACAACCGCTGACGTTTAAGTGATCCATATCCTTGTCGTGTCGTATTGAAATCACCTTCGTTTGCCTGTGGAATGTCAAGCTAAACTCCGAAATGTAGCTTTGAATGATAGGTATAGATATGAAGGTATGAAACAATGCCCGATAATATATAACATCAAATAGCCTGACCAAGAACTGAACCTCATATGAATTATTTGAAACGAAAATGTATTACACTTAGAACCTCATCTTCAACGTTTATTATTTTGACCACATACAATGTACGAGTAAACATCTTGAAATTATGTCTTGCCTGTTAATTAGTAATTAGCTTAAAATGCGATGCAAATTGTGCGGAGTGGTGGAACGAATGTAATTATTAATATAACGAGAAGAGCACATGATATCTGTAATATCAATTAAGTCAAACCTGGGGCATTAACAGTTATTACACACAAATCGGTGTGTGTGTGCGTGTGTGTGTGTTGCTGATGAGCAACAGATAGATATAAGATAAATTTACATTTATAATATTAAAATAAAACCAAGATTTTCTGCCTATGAAATGTTTATTAATCACTACTTATTGACTTTTAGCCTCATTGTGAGGCTATTCTATTCTGAACTCGTGGAACTACAAGGTTTGGAATAGGAGTTTTCCTTAAGTCTGGGGTAAGGGAGGGATGTGGAGGGGGAGGGGGGCTGGTAGTTTAGTCTTTCCAAGGGGAGGGGTTGGAAGGAGGAATGGAGAGACACTCCCCTCCCCGTTTCTACTGACTGGGGTAGGAGTAGTAAGGGGTAAACCCTGCCCAGAGACTTTCACTTCTGGGTGTACAGTATAGTCTGTTTAAAGACAGCCTTCTAAGGGCAGACTTCATGTGAAGTTGAACAAGATATTGTTGTCAATGACTAGATTTTATGAGGAAAGTCTTCAACACCACCATATTTGGTTAATATCTGACTATTCTACGGCCCCCGTGAAAATAATTTCGGCCGTGAGAATAGTCCTTTCGGTGCCTAAAAGAATTTCATCCATTTTAACCAAACTTTGGAGATTGGCAACCCGAGAACTCGTGACAATATCAGTGATTTCAGCATAAATGCCCAGTTTATAGGGTAGGACCAAGGTTAATCATGTACATAAATAGGCAAAGAATTCGGGTATTTATTAAAAATACATGTCATAGTTGTATCTATATTTCCTTATTAAATCAAACAAAACAAGAATTAAATTTTTCACACAGGATATTCAATTTGTGGTTAAAATGTATAGACTATATGGGTGGGTGACGGGCAGACATTTTCTTCAACTTTGTACAGATTTTCATCCTTTTCACTTATTTCACGTAGCTCAGTATTAGTAAAATTTAACACTACGACTCTGCAATCACAACACTTACTATAATCCTATTTATGTTGATCTATTGCTGAAGATGTCATTCGAGAGTGAGATGACAATTTTAGTACAAGTTGAGCAGAAAATCCTTTCAGCACAAGTTACATTGAATCCTTGCTGTTGCCAGGCGATTAGTTAAGAGTAAATGAAAGCCGGATGTTCTAGAAGTTGCCCATAGCATTGCGCAGTATTATCCACCTCTCCAATCAACTTTCGGTAAACCAGAATAGATGGAAAGCAGTGAAAAGTACTGTGCACTGTCTTACTTAGAGTTGGGACGTGACAGCCCAGTGTCTCCACGCTTAGTAATATGTTAGTTTGTGTTAGGTTAAATAGGTTAGGTTAGCTGGAGTTAAGTTAAACAGGTTAGTTATTAGTTCTTCGTTTAAGGGTAGATTTTCTTGTCATTCTACCGGGCTATCAAGATCAAGCAAGACAGTGCCATGTTACAGCAGTTATTTTCTTACCGTAATTAGTCCGATAAAACTGAATTTATTAACCTAGATCGCATGTTAACAATGGGCAACTATTTACCGAGTATTCCTCCAGCGAAATCCGATCTGAAAATTCGCCTGGTGGCAACAAGAACAAATTTTAAGATTCCGGGTTGAAAGTGATGGATATTTAGCCGATTTGAGATTTAACAGTTAACACCAAAAATTTCATGAATTTTCTATTATGCTGATGCAAAACCTATCGGTATTAAAATTACAGCACAAGACAGTTGAAGTATTGCAGAGAAACTCTCGATGAAATGACAGGCAGACAAACCACTGTCACCACGAACCAAACTGTTCTTTGAGAGGGACATCGAGTAGAAGTAAATGGCCAGATTTTGTCTAGTCATTAGATACTTTTTTTTTTCCTCACTGAATCTTAGAGTTCAGAGTTTCTAGTTTTCACAGTAAATCGAAATCTAATATTGTAGAGATTTCAGACTATCTTTACATACAGCATTTGTCGCAGTAGATTCGCATGCAGTACAGGAGGGTCTTCTACCCACAGCACAGGTACCTGGACCCTATGGAGCACAAGGAACAGTCCAGTAGAAGGCATATACAAGCAGCTGGGGCTCCTGATGCACAAGAAAACAGTCGAGCAGAAGATATACGGACAGCTGGGGTCTTGTGCACAGGAAACAGTAGACTAGAAGACAAACAGGCAGATGTGCACAAGAAACCGTAGAGTAGAAGGCAATCATGCGGAACTTCTCAGCCAGCAGGTGGGAAGAAGGTAGATAGGTAGCCAAATCTTCAGTCAGCCAACAGCCCATCCTCAGTTCTCGATCTTCCAGCATGTCATTCTGTAATAGATAACATTTTAGGCAATCTTACAATGATCTTTCCTCGCTTCAGTAATTACTAAATAGCGAGAATTAAATTAAATCATGACACAAAGGGCTAAGGGTAAACTTACCTAACCCTACCACTAATCGCCAGTTCTATTATATTCTACATTTTCTCAACCACTAGAGTATTTTTAAGTGCTTAGAAAAATTAAATAACCAAGTTAAAAAAAATATCTATGAGCCTCGTCACTCAACGTCTCTCCAAGCTGACAAATCTTGATGTAGCGAGAATAACCATAAATATACATATATCTTAACCATGCTGACTTTCATGTCTCGCCAAGGACAGTGGAAGTTATGAGGTGAATAAGTCAAGATGTAGACCCGATTTGCATCACAAATATCAACCTTAGCCTAAAGGAAATTCGAAGTATGTATTTAGCAGCTTGGGTTTGCCGAGGCTAAAAAGGCTAAACCATTCAGTGTATGGTTAAAATTATATAATTTGATTAATGATTTCTTAAGGATTACCTTGTCTGGGTCAGCAGTGTTATGGCAGCAGTAAACTGAGCTGCTTGTACTCCTGTCACAGCATAGAGTTTCCTTGTAGCCAGACTTCATCCCGAGAGTCGCCACTAACAAAATTCACCTTATCCAGAAGCAGTAGGCTCTCCTCCCAACACCCACCACCCACGTTCATATACCGCTCCACATCCTGTCTCCATCTCAGAGTTTTCTTACCTGAGAAAAAATCATTAAGGAAGTGTGTATACATAAACGGCAGCACTGGCAAAATAAGGAAACTGGTCTTTTATTCTAGGTGGCAATATCATACCTCACTGATAAGGGAAGAATCTTAATACATCAACACCAGACTTAATACACCTAGTCAAATATTAATACCTCGCTAGTAGGCAAAAATCTTCACCTGTTTGTCTCCAGAAGTCCACTGACCATACTTAAAATCTATACAAAGATTTCAGGGCAGTTAAATCGGCCAGATTCACCCGCCCAGTCTTTGTATTTTCCATTTAGTCTTGCCATGAACATTCCAGATAATGTTAGAAATATTGCTAGAGTTGCTCACCGAAGTATTGCTAGTTACCTACGGAAGAATAACGAGTTACCTGTTAACCACTGCTGACTATTATCGCACACAGCTGGTATTTCAGTACTTAACTATATGTACTCCATTTCCCTTCACCTATAGTTCCCAAACCTTTGCATTTCTAACTTAGAATTAAAGTTTCTCCTTAACTTACCAACAACATAGCACCGAATTTCCTGCCATTACGATATTGGGTGACTCTTATTTAATCTTATAACTTTACCTGACCTCTAACACCCTGACTGCTTAGGACCTGATTAAGTTCACCTGTATCTTACCTGTTTACTTACACATATCGTCAGGGATAATTTTCGAACCTTGTAACAAAGTATACTAAAGTATACTTTTCTACCATCTAGTGCTTCTAAGTGTACCCTCCATTTTTCTACCATCTACTCTCCCTAGTTGCCTACCTATAGCTAAATGGTTTCCTACCTATAGCTTTCTCCCTACACCATCCTTACTAATACCTACAGTTGCCTCCTAGCTTTAGCTTAGTTTTAACTTTAGCTTCCTATCAAGTTTCAACCCTATTTTACCTATCCAGTCCCCTTGCTGAATTTTCTATTAATTGCTTTGTTCCCTATCACAGCCTAAGTATCCGTCCTACCGCATGTTGGGTGGGAGGAGAAATACAGCTTAGATATAATTCCTTATTTTCTATAACGTTTCAGGCTACACAGAATCCATCTTCAGACTCTTGAGTGATGCTGCAGAGACCCTTATACCTCCAGAAATTACCTCCCTCCTCCCGACCCTTCCTCGGGCAGCAGTCCGGTTGGTTACCTTTAGGAAAATTCTGTCGTCCTACCCCACCTCTGATTTGCGCCATTAATGCTCTCCTACACAGTGTATAAGATGTAAATACCCATAGGGAGTGATTTTTCAGCCCGAGTTGCTTCCATGATCTCATTTGTTTATTCAGCTCCTCCAACCACCCTTATCCCCCACCCTTCCTCCTTCCATAACCTTTCCCCTCCCACAGTGTTACCTGCCAGTTCAGATAGTCTGGCTGCTGCTTCGCTTAAAAATTCGAAGTGACAGGGATGTGTATAAAGCGGAACTATCCTCGAGTACGTTCTAGACCATCCACTCACGATATGCTGTATATTACACCCATTTTTTACTTCCTTTCACTTTTGTTTTGACTTGTGTTTTACGTCCTGAGTAGGGTACGATCCAAAGGCCTGCTTTCTCCGAGATCTTATTGATAACCGAAGTTTTGAGATTGGGTCATATATACCTAGAATTGACAGTTTGAGCATTGGCAATATATATATTTTTTAGTTTTTAACAGGACTACCGGATAGCCTACCATAATAGCTATTATGTATTTAATCTCATCATGAACTAATTACCGCTAATAATATACGCCCCTCGCAAAAATCCTTTAGCTCCAAACTTGGACCTTTTGTTGTGTGCTGGATATAGTGGATAGTCATCCTGGATGGTGTATGTTACGCAGCATAGCTCCCTCGTCTGTTCTCAGGGTCACAGGATCTAAGAATCTGAGTTTTTTCTTTCACTTCTACTGTGAAGTCATCATTCACGCTAATATCCGTGTTATTTAGAGTAATGGTGTCCTTGGGCACTAACACATCGTCCACATGTCTGTACCAAGTTGCACCCCTGCCTTGGATTCTCCTGCAGTAGTCAGCCTGCAATGTTTCCATGTATAGTCAAGCCATCACAACAGAATGAGGCGAGCCCATGGCTAGACAGTAGTGTTTGCTACGTTGCTATCCACTGAAAGTAAATATTCCGAAATAAAGTGATTACGTCGATGTAGTCAGATCTACGTAATGGCAGCTCTTCATCTTTGGCGCCCACTGTTCTTCCTTGCCGGCAGTAGGACCAACAGTGGCCGTCGAAGATGAGGAGCTGCCAATACGATGGTCTGACTACAACGAACTATTACCAAAGTCTGAACATTTACTTTCAGCGGAGAGGAATACAGGCAACAATTGTCTAGCCATGAGCTGTACTTTATTCCCGTGATGGCTTGCCAATACATGGGAGACTGATTACTGCAGAAGAAACATAGGGAGGGGGGTAACTTTGTACAGTTATGGACACTGTCAGTAACAGTGCCTTAGGACACCAGTGTTTTGACTTCTGCATAGGAGAAAAAAAAACAAAGGTAATATATGGCGAACAGACGACGGAGCTAAATACTGTGTATTGCAAATCCAATTAGAGAATACTATGCACTGTCTCGGCACACCGAAAGGACAAAGTCTGGAGTTTGTTACAGTTTTTTCTAAAGGCGTATAGAATCTGCGGGAACGAGTTCATAGAGGAAGAGATTAAATACATAAAAGAAGCCTTTATGAGACTTTGGTATCCGGTAAGCACGTTAAATCTTAAACGGAACGCAGTTGGTATATAAAAAAATGTCAGTGTTCAATCAAGCTACAACTGTACAAGGTAAATGTGTGTCCCCTGTTTAAAGATTCGGTTATCTCCTTAATGAAAGCAGGCCTTTGGGTCGCAGCATCCTTAGAATGTTAGTCAAAAGTAAAAGGAAGTGAAAATGAGTAAAAAACAGCATACCGTACATTGGATGCCCGAAAATGCACACAGGGGAAACTAAGAGGAATGGATGCACAGCTATAACAAAGCAGATGTAGGACGTAACAGTATCGAATTCCCTATGTTGGAAGAGATCAGCACAATCATTTGTCCAGGAAGAAGCTAGTCACTGAGAAGTCTAAAACATGTTGGAAGCAGCTCAAGTTTGTGTACAAATGTAAACACAGGGTTTTTCCGGCCTATGTAGGTATACAGCACGTGGCGTAATTTGGGGTGGGGCAGGACTACGTAATTTTCCTAGCACTAGCCAATCACGGTGCGACACAAGAAGGGAATTTCCGTGGGAATAATATCTGCTGTATCACACACTCAAGGTGTGTTTTGTGAAGCCTGAAACTTAAGAAAAATAATTCAAGCTCTAACGGCGTCTCTCACCAAACATTTCTACAGCCTAAGTAAGTATATTTCCTAGCAGAGCCTAAGTAGCTATCTCATCACAATCTTACACCGTAATTTCTAAGCTTGTCGTTACTTATTCCTTCTGCCCATTAAATTATTTCCAAGTATTTAACCTCTAATAAAACCCTAGCCTACTCCCTCACCCTGACCAATACTGCAAAACAACCAGCCAAACCCTTAAACAGGGGCCTAAGCATTGAAAGTTAAGCAAAATTAAAAGTGAAAATGAAAATGGACACCGAAAGTTGGAGTATACTTATCGGCTGGTGTGGGCGCAGTGTGTAGACAGCAGTGTCCGTCGCTTCACCTGCGAAATAAATTGTTAAGTGACAATTTAATCGTACTTTTCTACTCTAGATTCCCGTCAACATAAAAAAGCTACGCATTGACAAGTAGCGCTAAACATACAGTGGGAAGCAAGATTAACATCACTACAGATGCATGACCTGACAGATTCTAGATTATCTTAGATTTCTGCCAGTCTTCCTTCCTCCCTCTCCTTGCCCCCCCCTCAAAAAAAAGTAGGCTATTGCAAGGAAGAAACATTCTGAAGCGCGTGGTTCATTAGACCAAAAGGAGAATTCTTAAACATGAAATACTGCAATGACAATCATGCCCAGAGATTCTTTCATTTGTCAAAGCCAGTGAGTAATGTTTAAATGTATTAAGTCAATAAAATTAGCACACCTTGTTCTAACAAAGCAAAAACCACAACCACAGACCTCAATTCATAGTGAAAGTTAGACAGAGGGACTGACTAGCAATGAAGAAGCCCAGAAAATTCTTTTAGTTTTCAAACAATTTAGTGTATGAGGGAGTGGCTGTGTTCCACCAAGTAAAGAATCACTTGTCTCTAGAGGTTGTAGCTGCTTCATTTTAAGTCTATTAATCCGTAGCTTCTGCTATATCTTGTGACAGCAGTGCAGTCTGTCCTTCCCTGTATCTAATATCCTTGCAGTTGTAAGGTTGCATTATTTCCACATACAAGTTTTCCTTTGCCATTGTTCCCAGTAAGTCAATGAGCAACTACCACTCGGCAGTTTGTAATTAGCTAACCGTGCACTGTAGAAGGCAACATTCTTAATACGACTAACGCTCTTTTCTCCGTATGTCCACTGCCCAGTTTAGACCTAGGGCAGTAGAGTCTGTCAGGCTCACTTGTCCATCTTTGTATTCTCTAAGTACAGTACCAGCATAATGGAAATAGTTAAAGTACTGCAGCCGTATAAACTCAATCACCTCCACCTTTAACTTAATTCGTTATAAAAACCTTCCTCACTTTCAGTGCTTAAAATCCAAATCTAAAATACCTAACTAACTACTACAGTGTTTCACAGCTAAACAGCTTGCAATTCTCCAACCTCGCTCGCCATTTAACTTATGTAGAAAGGGAAAAAATTCCCAACATACTAACAATAAGAAAGATACTTCACCATAAGACCTTTACACTTAAAAAATAAATAAGAAATCGACTGACCATAAGGTGAAGGTACTCTCGATGATGATTAGATTTGCCACACTGATGTGGCACGGGCTCAGGGTGGAGAGCCCGTAAGTGGGAAACTCATGGTAAAAGATAAAGGGGAAGGAAGGAAATCAAGAAAGCGGCGCTATGACTAGCGAGGCGGAGGGTAAGAGGAAACAGTAAGCGGTGATGATGATGATGATTGAGCGAGGTCTTCGTAAAGAGGCAAGTCTCCCGAGTCACGAAGGCTGGATGGACAGCCTAACTTCTGCTCAATAACTTTACCGAACAACTCCGAAAAAGATCGCTCGATCTCGGCCACGATGAGGTCGGAAGTCGCCGATCCGAGTGCTGAGCAGGCAGGAGTAGGTGGTGAGGGCAAGGTGGAAGGGCAAGGGCAGCCTCAGACAAAGAGGGAGAAGCTGAAGATGTAGCAGATGAGAGGCCCACACACTCAGAAGGTGGAAGAACCTGGGGGGAAGGGTCCTCAACGTCTTGATGTTCAGACGGAAGTGGAGAGGCAGCCCGTTCCCCCTCACCTGCTGACGGCAGCGGGTGGGCCTCAGCGACGGTCGTAATCATATCCATATCCATGTCCGTGGTCGGTGCCGGGTCAGAAAGTGAAGAGCCAGTTGCCCTGTTCAGAGGGCCGTCCAGTCGCAGTCGTTTCCACGGTGTAATGCGAGGCCGAGGTGGAGGAGGCCGTGACTGCGGCTGCGGGTTAGACTGCGGCCGCCGGGGACGACTCTGCTGCTGGGGGGTGGGACGTGCGTTGCCAGCAAAGCTCCGAGGGATGGCAAGGCGCGGAAGCCCGTTCTCCTCGAAAATTTGAGGGAGGAGAACGCGCAGAGCCGCCTTGTCATCCCCACAAAAAGCCCGAGCCGTCGCAACACACATCGCAACAATGATGTCTATCTCCACAGAACACCCAGGACCCGAAGGCCGGTGCTTCTGTGCCGCGGGGCGCCGCCGTGCATGAGCAGAGCCCTGCACAACAACACCTCCCGGCCCAGTGACACCCCTAGCCTCGGGACCCTTAGGTGACTGATGGAGACTAAACTCCACAGTCTCACCCTCACCGAGAGAGCGCCGAAAGTGCCGTGGATTCGATGCAACGATCCAGAGTCTGTGCACGAAAACATCGGCACCGGTGTCCCGACGCTTGATGAATCCATATCCAGACTTCACGTTGTATCAAACAACGGTGCCAGTGATCTTAGTGGCTCCCGACGGCCTGGAACTACTGCTGGATGCCCCCCTCAACGGGTCGAAGGCGGTAGCAGTGTCAGAAGAGATCGCAGTGTGAACTGGCATGCTGTCAACTGGCTTAGCCGAAAGCAGCAGCAGTAAAAACCCACTATTCACAAGAGTGCGGAAGAGATGTTGCTCCTGCTGCTGCCGGGATGAGTCTAGGTACTCTCCCTGCGACGGACAGCGTTTTTCTGGCGGCCGGCTTACGTGGACGTGCCTTGTAGGCTCCCCAACCCAGCCTACTGAATCACAAAACAGTGAGCTTTAGCTATCTTGAGCAACAGTTTGGCGAGTTCATGGGGCAAGGGTCCGTATTAGAGTCAGTACTAATTACCCTGTGTGTTCCATTATATTGTACCAGTTGGGCAACGCTCACGACACTAAATAAACAAAATAGATGTAACCAGATAGTAATGTTTCAGGCTTTGAACAGCCATCTTTGAATACAGATCCGAAACACCACTCACGGACCCTTTCTCTCGACGCATCCAAAATTTTGTGTTAAAAATTCATATCAGAGCGATGGCAGGTGAAGGTCACCAAATCCCCCTCCTGAAATTATAAAGACCTATACTTTTGATCAGCCTTAATAACATGTGATTTAGAGAAGGATAAATCTATTTTAATTTAAGCTAGAAATGTACGCTTGATGTCGACCCTAACGCCATCTGTTGAGCTGAGGCGTTACTAAAGGTGCACCGTCGCTTGCGGGGGAGAACTCACACAAAGGTGTTACGTTGATTCTATTGTTCCATTTGTAATTACTGTAGTTTTTGCCTTCTCATATGCCGTATTCCTTTCTGCCAACATTCCGAAACTCAAATTCGGAACTCGACCTAAAATTGCCGTCTTTCAATCTTGAATGCCGAGCTGGGGTAATAGATATTCACTAGAATTTGATGCTAGTCACAAAGAAGTGCTAAGGACAGGATGTACAGCCACAGTATAATCTTTCCCTGCAACTGAACTTCATGAAATGATGTGCCAAATGACGAAAATCATGGCCAAGTTAAGGTGAAAGGACTATAGATGCTTGGCAATATAATAAATACAAATGTGTTAATGACAACCGCTGCGCTCAGGGTGACCATTAAGTTTGTAAGTCATTGCAGGTGTCTACTGAGGGACGGGTTGTAATTGCCGCAATATCTTACTCTGTGTTTTTTTGCCCTAGCTTGTCATTACCTTGCTAGTCATTGGCGCCTGTTTGGTCTTCAACATTATTTGCAATTATTTTCAGGCCGTAATATCATCGTTACTCATGACGTGTATGCTGACATGAACAAGCGTTAAGTACCACAGAGAAGTGAGA
>JAGKTI010023453.1:0-14802 GCA_018397915.1 Birgus latro
AGAAAATATTAAGTTATGCAAATTTAAATGCGGCAGTCATGAGTTACCAGTTGCTAGGGGGAGACGTGACAACATTAACTGAACTGAATGAGTGTGTACTGAGTGTAATGATAGTGATACTGGTGACGAATTTAATTATATGTTTAGGTGTCCATATTTCATTTCCCAAAGCAAACGATATATGAAGAGATATTTTTATGACAACCCTAATACGATAGAGATGTCATAGATATTCAGCAGCAAAGAACAGCGTAAATCTTAAATCAGCTAAATTCGTAGGAGATAATGGAATGCTCTAACTAATGAAAAACATTCCGAAAAATGTGTTATGCCTAAATAATTCTTCCACCAGTAAATGAATGATTTATTTTCTATATGTTTACTCTTGTAAGTTACTGTATGCATTGTATTCAGTTATTTGCAAAACCTTATGTACAATCGCCCAAAGAAGTGATGACTCGCTTTCATTAAGTTTCGGACAAAACCGTATGTACTCCAAAACCCCACTTCCTGTAGCTTGAATAAAATAAACCTTTCTGTAAACCTAAACACACACAGGACTTTAGTACATTAGATTATTTCTGTGTAATTCACGTTCACAAACTCTTCCTGGCTCCAGCCTAGGATGAACGTTGTGCCCTTTGGGTTAGCAGCCAACTCCCCGACCACTTTGATCTGAATGGTCCAGAATTTCCTTGAACTGACGTTGTTGTTAAAAAGGCATCATTTACAGAAATGGTAAATGGATAAGCCTAAAATGGAACATATGGACCTTTAAGCACTACCTGGGTAAAAACGTGGCCGAAATTACCTCAGGCAATTGACGGGAACGTAGCTGAAGTGACATGAACGGGCCTCAATAGACTTGAAATGAACTGAGTGGAAATGACGGGGTTAATAGACATTAAGTGATGTGAAATGAGTGTAATGGGGTCAGTAAATGCCCGTGTTGCCCATAGGCAAAGTGGGGATCCTCTGTTTGGCTCAGTGCGCGCATGTGAAGTGCGAGGGTCTGAGATCCAATCTTGGCCAGACCAGTGATTAATGTGTTAAGTGGCCAGCAAGGTATCAGGTTTTAGACTGATTTTTTACGTACTCGGGTTATAAATGGGGAGATAGACTTCCTTGTTCTCACTGACACAGAGAGGTGCCTCTTGCTGGAGACATCCAGCCTCAGGGTAAATCTCAAGAATGTCGTGGGGATTCCCTGCTACTGGTAGAGGCAACACACATGGCAGAGTAGCATTGGAGGCCACCACAGGGGACGCTGCTGACCACACGGAACAGCTCATCCCCGGGATGTAAGGACTAGGACGCTGCCCGCTAACCAATAGCATCATTGCCTTCCAAGCCTCGCCTCACATCCCCCACCACTACCAACTAATGTAATAACCGAAATGAAACTTAACAAATTACTCACTGGTCTGGCCGAGATTCAATCTCAGGCCCTCGCGCTTCATACGTGCGCACGTTACCACTGAGCCAAACAGAGGATCCCCACTTTGCCTCTCGGCACGCAGGCATTTATTGACCCCATTACATGAGAACTGGATTATTATGTTCCTAAATAGTTTTTTTCTCACGGTTACGCCAGCTGATGATTATGTTGGTATGACGAAGGTATGCAGTCGAATCTGATACCTTTACCAACCAGAGTGCTTAAAAAACACGCAAATTATTTATATAGCCTCTAAATTCAGCTAATTGATCTAGTGATGGATCTTGGTTGGTTCTTTTATTTACGAGTATTAATGAGAGCATAAATTTAGGACACCGAACACAGTGCTGAAAATTTTTTGATGACCTTTTCCTCATTTGTCAGAAACAACTTCAGCAATAATGCATCTAGGTGATATCTCCTAAGCTGTGACTATGTCATCATCATTCTTCACTTATGACTTTGAGTTGCCACACTCATGATCACTGCTATGTAGTAGCCAGAGCTTACAGTGGCCATCGTCCTCGGCTTGTCGATTTGGGATTCTGCATTTGTTGTTCATGTCACTAAACAGAAAGTGACCACCTCCAACTTCACTGTTTTGCCTCATAAATAATTGTCCACTTTCTAATATAACCTTCGACTTCCGATCAGTATGCGCTTCTTCGTGCTTGTTCCTACTGAGCAGCATAGCAGCTCTTTAGAGCTGCATGCTGGTCGTCTGGGAGCTCACTGATGGCGACCAAGTGCCTACACAGACAAATCTTGGGCTTATCATATAACGTGGACCAGACCTTTCAAGTGTTCTAGAACGTAATTCATCAGTTATGAAATTTGTTGCGGAAACCATGTAAACTGTGAATAGGCAGCAGGGATGGTGTTTCAGTTCACATCTATGCGTTAATTTCCACAAATTCTCCGTTACTGCGCCTCAACACCACAGGTGCCCTCTGATCATATGAATGGACCTTTAATGATTTTGAAGAAAACTATGTATACAGTGCTTTATAAAATCGGATCTATTTCCGCTTTTCATGTACACATTTTCAGTTATAAATTACTCACTTGTTGTCTGTCATGTTTTTCTTATGTGGACACGTACTCCTATCTAAGATGAATAAAACATTGCGGTGGTAAGAAAAGCAGAATATCAGAGTGAACTAATATTTCTTAAAATGCCAGTCTGTTTGTCTGTCTTACTGTACTATTTAAATCGTCCCGTGAGAGCGAGTCAGTGTAAATCCATAATCGATAGGATGTCTGCGTCTGTCTGCCATGACGTTTTTACTAGAGGATCGGGTTCCTTTAGGGAAATAAAATCGTTTTGCTGTATTCTGAACATGTGGCACAAAGCTGAAAGAACGTATACTTGTCTGACTGTCAGATCTTCCTGGTTGTACAAAGATATCTGGTTGTACAAAGAATATAATCCCAAACCCATTTTAGTGTGAATTAATAACTTAGAGAATGTCTGTCTTTCTGTTAGTCTGGCTGTCATATCGTCCTTAGAGGAGGGATGTATTCTCATCTAAGCTGACATAATCGCCTTGCACTAGCGTAACCTTAGTAAGCAGTGAGAGTCATTACCGAGAATATTTGTCTACCTCTCTCGTTTGACTGTCTGTCTGGGTGTTACGTCCTCTGTAGGGGAGGGATGTGTCCTTAATTGATTTAATAAAATTGTGTGATTGTACTTCTTATATCATACAGCAATGCTCACGTGGCATGTTCCCACATTCCCTGAATAAAATCGTCTGAAAGTGAAGCTTGGACCCTGTAGGAAGGTCACAAAACAAGAGTAAGATCAGGATTGATTGTATTAATTAAAACCTAGCGGCGCAACTGCTAGGGCCATATGCCGCCGGACAACAAAGTAAAAGACGTAGCAAAATAAAAAGTGTATATTCAAAATAAAGTTAACATCTGTTTTTAGCAAGAAAACACTGAAAATAATAATGATTGATTGTATTAAAATCTGGCGGCGCAACTGCCAGGGTCATATGACGCCGAACAACACGCTAAAAGATGCAGCAAATAAAAAGTGAATACTCAAAATAAAGTTAATAACTTACTAGGAATAAAACATTTAAAAGTATAAAAGAATAGATTATAAAATAACAATTACTTATAAAAGTGGAAGGAGGCCTGCCTCCTGAAGGAAACTAAAAATATCAGATACTCAAAATAAAGTTCATAACTTACTAGGAATAAAACATTTAAAAGTATAAAAGAATAGATTATAAAATAACAATTACTTATAAAAGTGGAAGGAGGCCTGCCTCCTGAAGGAAACTAAAAACATCAGTAAAATTGCTAGAGGCTCCACCAAGCATCGAAGAGAGACAGTAGGCACCATCTGTCCATCTATGCCTATGGAGGAATCGCTGACGTAAGTCCCCCAAACTTGGACACTCGACCAGCAAGTGACGGACAGTAAGGGGAACAAGGCAATCATCACAGTACGGTTGAGTCTCACCACTCATGAGGAACCCATGTGTAAGCCGAGAGTGACCCACGCGAAGCCTAGCAAGAACCACCTCCAAACGCTGTGGCAGGGAGGGAAGAACCCTTGGCACAACCACTCTCTGAAAGATTTCCTTTAGTTTATTATGAGCAACACCATCCCAGTGTCTCTGCCGGCACGTATGAATTCTGGGCCGCAAGTAAGAGTTATATCAGAAGCAGGAAGTGGGTAGTCGGATGGGGGCTGTTGAGAAGCCGCACCTTTAGCTAATGTATCTGCCCTCTCATTGCCCACCACACCAACATGTGCAGGAACCCAGCAGAAATCCACTCTCTTCTCCCGACGACGAATGAAGAACAGCTACTCCAAAATAGCTAAAACTTGAGGATGGGAGGAGTTAAAAGAGTCCAGGACCATAAGTGCCCCTTGGGAGTCTCTAAAAATAGTAAAATGATTGTCCTGGTGAACAAACACCAACTTCAGGGCTAAAACAATAGCTGACAACTCTGCAGTAAAAACCGAGGCAGCTAATGGAAAACTACCTCCACGGTGAAAATTGGGAAATACCACTCCAAAACCAACACCAAAGGCGGATTTAGAGCCATTCGTATACACAGGCACAGAACCATCATGACTAGAAGAATGTTCTAAAAATAACTGTAAAAGAGACTGAGGAACGTGTCACGAATTTTCTACATCGTGAAATTATATATTGTAAATCGTGACATTGAGTGATTTTGCGGGACCGATGAATAGTTCTGAAGTCCATAAGAATTTGCCATTCTCTCAACCGTCCACTCGTGTACTTGTATTTGCATCAGATTTTCAAAACTTTCGTCATTCTTTCCCGAGTGATTGTCTTTATGTACAGACAATGCATTCCTCTGAACGATAAATTCTGAATTATCGCTTCTGCCTCCCTGGCCATTACTTCGCCGTGCCTCTTTCACACGTCCCTNTTTATTATGAGCAACACCATCCCAGTGTCTCTGCCAGCACGTATGAATGCTGGACCGCAAGTAAGATGTTATATCAGAAGCAGGAAGTGGGTAGTCGGATGGGGGCTGTTGAGAAGCCGCAGCTTTAGCTAATGTATCTGCCCTCTCATTGCCCACCACACCAACATGTGCAGGAACCCAGCAGAAATCCACTCTCTTCTCCCGACGACGAATGAGGAACAGCTACTCCAAAATAGCTAAAACTAGAGGATGGGGGGAGTTAAAAGAGTCCAGGGCCATAAGTGCCCCATGAGAGTCTCTAAAAATAGTAAAATGATTGTCCTGGTGAACAAACACCAACTTCAGGGCTAAAACAGTAGCTGACAACTCTGCAGTAAAAACCGAGGCAGCCAATGGAAGACTACCTCCACGGCGAAAATTGGGAAATACCACTCCAAAACCAACGCCAGAGGCGGATTTAGAGCCATCTGTATACACAGTCACAGAACCACCATGACTAGAAGAATGTTCTAAAAATAACTGTAAAAGAGACTGAGGAACGACAGAAAACTTTGAGCCCGCCAAATATCTGCAGAAAGTTACCTTGGGCAACATCCATGGCGCAACCCTCGAGATCTGAACCGGACTGACAGATACTGCTGACAAACCAAACTCTTCCATGTTATCCAAAACCCTAAAACCAAATGGACGAGGTATGTGAGGGTGCCTATGATAATACAAAAAACAAGCCTGTTGCATCACACACTCACAGACAAGTGAGTCTGGAAGGCGATGAATCCGGAGCCAGCACCACATTGCAATAGACTGACGCAGCAGACTTAACGGAGGCACACCAGCCTCCACCAACAAACTGGGAATCGGAGATGACCAAAAAGCGCCAGTTGCAAGGCGAACACCAGCATGATACACAGCATCTAGAGTTTTTAGTCTGGACTCTGTGGCAGAGGAGTAGACCTCACAGCCATATGACAGCTTGGATGTTACAAAAGCCTGAAGCAGATGCAAGAGTGTCCTCCAATCAGCACCCCAAGAGGTATGGGACAGAACCGATTGAGAGCCTTCATACTATATACTTTAAGATTTGCCAAGTGTGAAACTCAAGTCAAACGGCAGTCAAACGTCAGGCCCAAGAATTTCGTTTCTGCCACACAACNTCAAACGGTGGTCATACGCCAGGCCCAAGAATTTTGTTTCTGCCACACAATGGAGTCTTCTGTCATAAAGCTGGAGATCAGGGTCTGGGTGTACCCCTCTCATCCTAAAAAAGTGCATAGCCACATTTTGGGAAGGGGAAAACCGAAAACCCTTGGAAGCTCCCCAGGCAGAAATCTTGTCCAAGGTAGGCGGCATATGCCGTTTAATAGAGGCCATGCGGGAGCCAGAAAACCATATAGCTAAGTCATCCACGTAAAGAGATGAGGATACCCCAGCAGGCACAGTGTCAAGGATACCATTGATGGCCACTGCAAACAGGGAGACAGTTAAGACGCTTCCCTGTGGGACGCTCTCCTCCTGGCACAGCAGTACAGAGAAGGTAGAACCCACGCGGACCCGAAACACACAATCAGTCAAGAAGTCTTCAAGCAGCAACGGCAGCCGACCGCGTAAACCAAAGGCATGAAGTTGTTGGAGGATGCCATGGCACCAGGCAGTGTCATAAGCCTTCTCAAGGTCAAAGAACACAGCCACAAGATGTTGCTTGGAGGCAAAACCTTCACAGGTCGATGCCTCGAGCCTGATAAGGTTGTCCGAAGTACATCGAAATTTACGGAAGCCACTCTGTGAAGGAGAGAGGAAGCAACCCTTCTCTAGAAACCACACAAGCCTGATATTGACCATCTTTTCAAATAGCTTGCACATGCATGATGTTAAAGCAATTGAGCGATAGATTGAAACCTGGGAATGGTCCTTACCAGGCTTGGGAATGGGAAGGACAACACCCAACTTCCAAATCTTGAGAACAGAGCCCTCGCCCCAAACCCTGTTAAAAAGATCCAATAAAAACTGAAGTGAATCAGTCAGCAGATGACGAAGCATAACATATGGAATTTCATCAGGCCCGGGAGCGGTGTCACCACACTCTGAGAGGGCAGCACGTAGCTCACTGAGACTAAAATCTAAGTTATACGGCTCTACGTCACGAGAGTGAAAGTCAAGACCCAGCCTCTCCTGATTCCTACGAAAGCTAGCACACGGTTTAGAATTATCTTTTTTTGAAACAGCATAAAACTGAACTGCAAAAGCAGAGGCTACTGCATCTGGTGCAGACACAAGATCGCCCTGAAGTCGCAACACCTGTGGGGAGGGGGGGCGATAACCTACCAGAAATCTTTTACACCTTTTTCCACACCATTCGCATTGGAATAGCGGACGTAAATGTAGAAACATACGTCCTCCATAAGTTGCGCCGAACATCCTACATGACCCGTCTATAGTGAGCACGTGCTTTGCGAAACTGGATTTTTAGAAAAACAACATCACGATTGGCAAAATAACGACGGGCAGCCGCTTTGTAAGCTCCTCTCGCTGTAGAGCAGTTATCATTCCACCACGGCACAGGTCTCCAGGAAAAAAATACCAGAAGTCCTTGAGATGGAATGAACCCCTGCTGAGAGAAGAGTCTTAGTAAAATAATTTTCAGCATCATCAATTGTTGAAAAATCAGTAACCTTGTAGGCAAATACACACAGTTCCTCAAAGAGAGACCAGTCAGCCCTATCCAGACACCAGCGTGGCATACGGGCTGCAGGAACAGAGCGAGTAGTCTGGATCAACACAGGATAATGGTCACTACCATGCAGATCATCCAAAACCTCCCAAGAGAAATCAAGGGCACAATCAGAGGAGGAAATGGTTAGGTCAATGACAGAATATGTTCCAGTCTGAACATGAAAATGGGTTGGTCTCCCATCATTTAGGACCACCAATCTAAATCCCCAACCAAAGAGGCAAGAAGATCACCCTGGGGATTTGAAAGTGAGTCACCCCACAAAGAATGGCAGCCATTAAGGTCACCAAGGAGCAGAAAAAGAGGTGAAAGTTGACTAATAAGGGTCTCCAGATCTGCACGCATAACAGGAGCGGATGGTGGAAAGTACAGACAACAGATGGTATAGCACCTCCCAGTGTGCATCTGTACCCCCTGATAGAAGGAAACAGTCTATCCCCCACCATAGTCTCATGGAGACAGAAACAGAGTGGGCTCAGAGCAGAAAGTAAAAACTGTAATTCCTCCCAATTTGCCATGGTACCTCTACAATTCCATTGAAGACAGAATGTTACTGGTTGAGCCATACTGATTGGTATGAAATATTATGAATTGAGAATCACAAGGGCTATGTAGCAACCTCAATGGGAAGGGTGCGAAAGCCCTTCTTCCTAGGCGTGAAGCTCTGCCTCATCAACCGAGAGGACAATGGAGATTTAGAGTTTCCATGGGTGGAAGGACCCTTACCCCGAGACACATCCCGCCCATCGCCAGAATGAGCCCGAGGCACAAAGACCTTCCTGGAAGACCCACTCACCCCGTCCACACAACCACGTGAAGTCCAGCTGGCAGCTTGGGGCCAACTGAACCCTCCCCAACCGAAACATCCAAAGGTTGGCTGTTGGGTGACGGATCTGAGGGAGCAAGCGACTCAGCTCTTTGATAATCTAAAGACCCAGACCCCGCCACACCTGAGCAAGAGGCAGGGACTGGAATCTTAGAAATACCATCACAAACACCCACAGACTTAGATGCTGCCACTGGTTGGGTTGTCGAGTGAAGAACCCCCTCATTATTCTCAGGTGGTAACAGAAGTTTGAACTTTTGAAGGAGGGGAGTCACGCAGAGAGTCATCACTCCTCGCCCGTTTGAGGTTGGCAGACGCAACCTCCATCTCTGCACCAGAACTTGATGCACTAGAAACTGTAGAAGCACATTGTAAAGAAGACTGAACATCAGTAGCAAAGTGAGCAGATGATACAGGATCAGCAGTTAGTACGAGAGTAGCAGCCGATATAGGAGTGTCAGCTGGTACAGGAGTAGCAGCCGGACGAGATGCAGACTTCAAATGTGCCGGAGTCCTTGGGAGATGACGAGAAGGAGGAGTAAGACACCCATTATCTGACAAGGGATGAGGAGAAGGGTCAGTGAAAGGAGCAGGAGCCCCATGACGGCGCATAGCAGGCTTTGACTTAGTGAGAATAGAAGCAAAGGACACACCTGGGCGGACATACATCGACATGACACGGTCCTTAGCTTCAGTAAAACTCAGCCTCTCTGTGGCTCTGAGAGACAAAATTTCATGTTCCATTTTGTATCGATCACAGGATTTAGAGGAAGCAGCGTGCTCACCACTACAATTGATACATGATACGGGACCAGGGCATTCCACACCCTCATGAACATCAAACCCACACAACACACAGACTGCTGGAAGTCCCAGGGCAAGGCGCCTGCAAGTTCGACCAATATGACCCAAGTGCTGACAGTGGAAACATCTACGAGGCATAGGGATATAGGGCCTAACTTTGTACTGGTACCATGCAGCGTCAAGAACAGCAGGGAGGCTCAATGAATCAAAAGTAAAAATTAAGGATGGAGTAGGCACAAGGTCACCATTTATCTTCTTCTTAATTCGCTCAACCTTGCTTACCTTCTGTGCAGACAATTCTTCAGCAAGGTGTGCCTCATCATATATTAGCAATTCCTTGGTATACACAACCCCACGAGAATGATTCAACGAAGCATGGGGGGAACATGTGACAGACTGACCCGAGACCATTGACAAAGATTGAACAGCCACACTCTGAGAAGCGTCAGACACCTCTACCATCAAATTGCCATCAGCCTGCAGAACCACTTTAGGGGCTGCACCACACGCAGCAACAAGTTCTCGATGCATATGAAAAATATCACATCGTCTGAGGTCCACTCCAGCAGGGCCATGCACAACTAAGAATTTGGCAAAAGCTGCAGGAGGAAGGGCAATCAAAAGTGCACTCATATCTCTAACCTGGTGGTTGCGAGGGCCAGTTACACTTCTTGCCCCCCACCTGCGACCCCTGTTATGGGTGCCACCAGACCGGGGAGGCAAAGAAGGGGAGGCCAAATTCCCCATAGAGCCACATGGAACCTGAAAGGGCTCCAGAGTGGCAATGAGTGAAGGTCGAGGAGAGTCAGTGGACGTGCTGAGGTCTGGGAGAGAGGCGTTTTTTTTTAAACATTCATATTTATAATCTAGATAACTTCATTCCCTCACCCCCCCACCCACCACGGAGCCCAGCAAGGGGAGGCCATATGCCACAGGCGACCTCAGGGGTAGCAGGGGAGTATACGTGGGTAACCACTGGGGGGCCGGGCAAGGGTGACTCCAGGACGATAGAAGCCACCAGCAGACCCCCCAGTGCCCACATGACCCTAGCCAACCAGGCCGCCCGTCTAGCCAGAATAAGGGACCAAAGAGGTGTATTGCTAGCTTCAGGGCGCACCGTACAGCATCGCTCAACCTCCAAGACTCCCGTCTCCCAGCATTACGGGACGCCACGCACGACGAACACGTGGGTAGGCGACAGTCCCGCCCAGATGGCAAACGGGCTAGGACTAATATCACCAGCAGGCCTCCTCCACTGGTGATGTACGGGGTGCTTGGTCCACGAGGCCGACAAATGCCGAACCCTACAAAGGTAGGCACGCCCCCAAAGTAGGTGGCACCGCCAACCATGCTTCAAGCCCCGCCACCACGTCAAGGTGACCCCCTGCAGCGGGGAGTAAGATCAGGAGAAATGAATGATTTGAGAGAAGCATGTGGAGTTACAGGGAGAGAGAGATATATGAAAGAGAAAAAAAGCACTGTGGTGTTCATGTGGATATGACTGAGAACGTTAGGAGAGATATTCTGAGATGATTTGGCCATGTGGTGAGGGTGGAGAACGATAGAATGACAAGAAGAGTGTCTGGGAGAGAGGTGGAAAAGAGGAGGGGTAGGGTTAGATCAAGGATGGGATGGAGGGATGGGTAATTGTAGTAGTAGTAGTAGTAGCTAGCAGTAGTAGTGGCACAGTCAACCCGGGCTGTCTGGCCAAGCAGACACATAAATCTCAGGCATGCAATCCGTCCAGCAGAACCGTCCTATTCAGTGAACTGTAGCTCCATTGCATGGCAAGGCGCGGGGATGGGTGTGGAGATTGCTTCCTGGATGGATGCAGTATTTGATTCTTTCCTCCCAGTTAAGAGGGTAACCAAAGTTGGCTCCACAACACCCAGTTATTTGGGTGTATGGCTACAGCGTTGTAAATGGTTTCCTCGGTAACAGGAAACTATTAGGCTTATCACTCCGTGTAGAGTCACCTAAAGAAGAAGTAGGCAACACTACATCAAGTGAGTAAAAAATGGTGGCCAACACCTACCACCTACGGAAGGATGGGTTGGTGATATACATGAAAGAGGGTGATGAGAGTTGGAGGGAAGGCAGCCAAATTGCAAATGATAGGGTGCTATGGAGGTTATTCGACTGTGGTCTCGCTTCAAGGGATTATGGCGTTTAGCTCTAGACAGACATACAGATGATAGCAAGAGAAAAATCTAGGGGACGCTGAATTCGTGAGAGAGAGAATGACTGTCTAGCATATGCACACATAAGTTGAAGAAAATCGTCAGGCAGTAGCAAGAAACAATTAACAGTCAGTCAGTCTATGTCTTTCACGTATCCTCAACGTGATGGTCGTACCTTACTTTTTGTCTAAGATAAAACAAAACGCATTGTAATAGCAAAGAAAAAAATGAGAATCATTGCCAAACGATTACTGAGCAAATGTCTGTCAGTATTTCTCTCATGTTGTCCGTCCACGAGGACGGACACACACACACACAGAGGAGGATTATAGCAGATTAAATGTCAGTTTAACTATCTGTCTGTCATCCTGAATGGGAGCACTGTAGTCTCATAGAGCATAATCAGAATTATCTGGCTGTACCAAAACCTAAAAACCAATCAATATGAATTAGTTATTAAGATGATGTTCATCTGATTTTATGCCTGATTAATTTATTGCCTGTTTTTCTTCCATGCAGCAGGAGTGTGTTCTCACTGTCGATGAAAAAAAGCATTCTGGCGGTAGTTAGAAGAAACCAACAATCAGTGTGAATCAATAATAAAAATGTCTCAGCCAAATTTTTCCTGCTGGCAGGGGTGTATTCTCGCCTGTGCAAGAAAAAAAAATCAATTTAAAGGAACCAAAAAACAGAGAAAAAGCGTGGAGCCTTGGTGTGTGTGTGTGTGTGTGTGTGTGTGTTACAGAATGTAGCAGGAATAAAATAGCATTCAAACTGAATTTGTAATGCTGAGTCTTCCTGTGTCTACGTCTATCTGTCTTTCGGGGTGAGCATTTTCTTACCTAAGCGAAATAAGTGTTTGGCGTTAATGCCTAAAACAGAATGTGTTGAATCTCAAAAGGAGTGTTTGTTTGTCTAGGTGTCGATTTGTCTCTGTTTCCTTATCCTTACGGGATTTACGTGTTTTCACCTTAGCTTGATGAAGTAGTCTGGAGATAGCAGTAGTCGGAAGTAGACTGTAGCACCAGTCAAGCAGGGCGGTACTCCCAAGATGTATGGAAATCTGGTGACAGGGAGAGCTGGAGCTACCGTTTCATCAGCCCTCGGGACTAGTTCCTGACCATCCCCCTTTGCTGAACCTTTTCAGTGTTTCAGTAACACAAAGTGTAGGCCAACATACTCTCCAATACAAGTTTCGCTGTGAGCGCCAAACTATATGCACATTACAATTACACTTCCTATTAAAAATTAACAAAAAATGGCGTCATTTAACCAAGTTTCGGAGTTCCCAAGGGGGGGGGGGGACTATAAATGCCCGCACCATACGCCCCNCGGCCTTTCCTCTAACTTTCTTTCTGTTGAGCACCACCTCGCCTCTAAACCTCACCTTCTTTTCCTAACTGAGACTCAGCTGTCTGAGGCTACTGATAGCAAACCCTTCTCAGTATCCTTCTACTTTCTCTATACTTATCTGAATGCCAAATGTGGCTGTTGCGTATGTGCATGCAACGAATTATCTTGCTCTCGTGTTCCTGAACTTGTTTCTTCTGAATTCTCT
Organism: Birgus latro; assembly: GCA_018397915.1. Classification (NCBI taxonomy): domain Eukaryota; kingdom Metazoa; phylum Arthropoda; class Malacostraca; order Decapoda; family Coenobitidae; genus Birgus; species Birgus latro. The sequence continues at coordinate 12,958 of JAGKTI010023453.1, forward strand.
GCTCTCTGGCTGAGGCTTACCTGTCGTTCTCTGACTAAATACATCTGTGCTGTTTACTTATTCCCTAATTCTAATGACTATGAAAAATTCTTCAACTATCTTACTTTTACGATGGAAAACATCCTATCCATTTCTCCTTTCTCTGAGATCTCCATTCTAGGAGATTTCAGTGTTCACCACCAACTTTGGCTCTCCTCTCCTTTCACTGATCTACCAGGTGAACAAGCCTACATCTATTCTATCCTTAATGACGTAGAGCAGCTTGTACAGCACCCTACCCTTATCCCTGACTGCTGTGGAGAGACTTCCAATAAACTTGACCTCTTGCTTACAAATAATCCTTCTGCTTACACTCTAAATCTCTCCTCTCCATTGGACTCCTCTCATCATAACCTGATTACCTTAACCTGTCCTATTGCTCCAGTACAGGCTGTGGATCCTCCAAAGAAACGTCAGTTGTGGCACTCTGGAGCTGGTGATTGGGAGGCCCTCAGGCAATACTTATTTGATTTTCCCAGGAATGATTATTGCTTCCATGACCCAGAGCCATCTGAGTGTCCCATGTACATTACAGAGGTTACGCTCTCTTGAATGCAGGCATACATTCCTTTCTCATATCCAGTGACTTGTTCTAATGCTGTCCACAACAAGGAGAAGGCCTACAAAAGGTACTAGAGCCAACCGTCTCATGAACCCTTTCTGTTTTATGTTTCTACCCGAAATCATGCGAAGTCTGTTCTTCACTAAGCTAAAAAGAATTTCATCTGTATTAAATGCTCTGAACGCTCCAACTCGAATTCTTCCCACTCCTTCTGGTACCTTGCCAAAAACCTTTCTAACAATTTTACCTCATCATCCTTCCCACTACTTTTCCATTCTGATGGCTCAATAGCTTTCTTTCATCTGATAAAGCAGACCCCTTTGCTCATACTTTCTCTCCCAATTCCACCTTAGACGATTTTGGTGCTGTCCCTCCATCTCTTCCCCCTCTGACTTCCTCATGGCTAACAATAAAATTTCTTCAGTTGAAGCATTTTCTGCCATCAATACTAACAAGGCATGTGGGCCTGATGGGGTCCTTCCTGTTGTCCTCAAGAACTGAGCTTCTGTGCTTACATCCTGCCTAGGTGAACTCTCTCGTCTTGCCTATCAACTTGCACCTTTCCTTCTTGCTGGAAGGCTGCTCTCATTTAGCCTGTCCTAAAGAAGTGTGACCATTCTCTGCTCTCTAACTATCGCCCAATTGCTTTAACTTCCTGTATTTTAAAAGTTTCTGAGTCTGATCTTAACAAAAAAAAAAATTTTAAATCACCTTTCCTATCACAACCTTCTTTCTGATCATCAGTATGGTTCTGCCAGGGACGCTCCATTGGTGATCTTCTCACCTACCTTTCAGACTCCTGGCCATCCTCCTTTCGGAACTCTGGCAAAAGCTTTGCCATTGCACTTGACTTCTCAAAGGCTTTCGATCGAGTCTGGCATAAATCTTTAATTTCCAAAGTGCCCTCCTATGATTTCTTTCCTTCAATCTGTGCCTTCATCTCTAGCTTCCTATCTGGTCGTTCTATAACCACAGTTTTAGACGGCCATTGATCTTCTCGTGGAGCTATCAATAGTAGCGTTCCTCAGGGCTCTGTCCTGTCACCAGCTCTCTTCTTTTTACTCATCAATGGCCTTCTAAGCAGTCCATCCAACCAATCCACTTATTCGCTGATGACACCACTCTTCACCTTTCCATTCACTTTCTGCAGCGGCCATCTCAGCAGTTGTTTCAACAGTCAAAGGATGTGGCTATGGCACACCTAATGTCTGACTTGGCTCATAACTCTGACTTGAGTAAAAATA
>JAGKTI010023454.1:0-13646 GCA_018397915.1 Birgus latro
ACAGTTCCAGAGTTGACCAGTTGTATAAATAAAAGACTGGGAGTAACGGTTAACTCTTGCATTAGAGAGTTGGACAGAAAAGGGATGAGAGTTTGTTGCTAGACGGGTACTACGTGCCCGTCGTAGAGGTGGGGGGATGCAAGGTTTCGATCCCGGGCCTCACTAACTACACCCATTTATCTACCAGTGTTGGCCCCTGTGGCTTCTTCTGTGGGTAGGATGGGATTGGAGTGTATTGGTGTTGTGATGAGGAGAGGTAGGCTGAGGTGGTTTGGACATGTGGAGAGGATGGGGGATGGTAATTGGGTGCAGAGGATGAGAAGTGTTAATACTGGGGGAGGGGTTGGGAGGGGTAGACCGAGAAACACATGGGACGAGGTCATTAAGTGTGACCTAAGGGTTAAGGGACTGAACAGGGAGGCTGCCAAAGCTCGAGCAGCATGGAGAGCCGCCATTAGGTGACCAAGGCCGACGCATGCAAGGAATGTTGGAGCCTTCAAAAACGAAACGAAACGAACTCCTTGCAGGTCTGTTGCTTGCCCAGTCCACTATTTGTTTTCTCTGGGTTTCATTTTGGAGATGCTGGAATTCAGTTTTTTAGGGTTAAAAAGATAGGATGAACCAAGCAGCTGGTATGTGCTCTATTCTTCACTGCAAGATGGCCACGTATCCCCTCATAATTTTCATGAAACCAGTTTTTATGACCGTGAATGGGGAAACCTATGATTTCTTATACAGTGCTATAATGCAGCATCTTAATGTTTAGTCACTCTGCATCTGGATTTGTTGCATTATTGTTTGAGTCAGGTGGTGGGAACTGATGCACCTTGTCTGTATTAGTGCTGTGGAGGTGCTCTATAGTGTATTTTTCTGCGTATGACTAGTTGCAGTTCGGTGAGTATAAGGTTAAGGTCTGTTGAGCACTCGGCACCTCTCATAGCTCTGGTTAAAAGAACTTCTTTTTGGTCTAGTTGCCTGTCAATCACATAGATATTTAGGTGCCAATGGCTACATCGCGGTTGCATCCATGTGGTGTTGTGTTTATTCTTACATTGAAAAATGATGATTGTGATGACCAGACTGTGCGCAGAGGATAAGGATAGCGGTCTAAGGCTATTATTATTCATGTTACCAGTGCCATAGCAGCCCCTAAAGCCTTACCATATGTGATAATCTTTTCCTACTCTGGCATTAAGATATCCAAGCAGAATGAGTTTGTACTTTTGTGATAGTGAATGGTAGCATCGAGAGAGTCATTAAAGGAATCACTGACGGTGTCCTCATAGTCAACCACTGGGGCAACGTCACTGATGAGTGTTGCATATTGGCCTTTGGAGAGTAGTACGCACCAGCCTCTCTGATATATCCACAGGTGATTCTTGGATCTTTTTTAATAGGTTGCTTGGGACTGCAAAGCCAATACCATGGATTCTTTTCACATTTACTGAAATTGGCATACCAATCTGCTTCTATTAGGTTGCCCTCACCTGGGAAATGAGTTTCAGACAATGCAGCAATGTCAGTTTATTATTTCATTAGTTCATGAAAAATGAAAACAGTCCCATGGCGTGGTCTTGGATCTTGGTCAACATCAAGCAAGGTCCGTATATTCCAGGTAGCAAGAGTCAGAGGGATTCTTTTGGTTATTCGACCGCAGTGTCGGATGCCTTGACACACGCGGTTAACTTCCCAGGTTGTGTCGAGCAGCAAATGTTTAGGTTACCATTTCTAAACCCCTCCCCATCAGAGGTAATCAGTTGGGAATCCGTTTCCAGTGTTTTAGCCACGTTGAATACTGGCGAAGTCATGACCTGCTTCTGTCAGCATGCCAGCGACCACCAGCCCAGTGCCATCTATGTGCAGGACTCAAGCCAGTGATTCCAGCTACATCCTTGACCCGTCACCGTCACCCTGTCCAGTCACCATAGGCCTTTTGATTTGGATAATGGATGAAATGGGAGATCAAAATAGCAGAGGACTTGTGTAATGATTGGATTTGGGTATGATGGTGAGGATGCACAATCCTTATCACCACATAACTTGGTCCTTAACCTGTGATGGTAGCATGAAGATACACGACGACCATCTACTGATCAGTGTTGCAGAGTCTGCCTAGAGCTCTGTCTGTCCAGCCCCAACTTCCGTCTGACTTCCCTCACGATTTTTTTTTTTTAATCTACAAAGCAGTGGGTCTGGGAAAACAGTCTGACCCCTCACCGATGGCACTTCTATCATAGGTAAACTGGTCCTCCTGAAAAGGCCAGGGGGATCTCGCCCAGCTGATACGGCCAGTCAGAGTAACGAGGAATACAGTTCCCACACAACAACATAGTGGTTTTCTTTGGGGAGCCACACATACACACATATGCATCCAGAACCACAAATATCACCTACAGTAATGAGGCACCACGAGCAACTTTATACACATACAAAACACAACACACACACACACCTACATTACCATGGAGTATTTCAATAACCGTTTTCCACACTCATACATTTTACTGGCTTACCCATCCCTTTCCCACGGTTAATGGCGTGGTTTACCTGCATCGCAGTTACTGGGGAGAGACGCTTTTCACAGTGGCACCGAAGAGGCCGGGTGGTTCCACTGCCCGATTTTGATGGACTATAAAAGGCCAACCTTAGCCTGCACTTCGCCTGGTTTGTTTCAGATGAGCCTGAGGCCACAACAAGAAAACAAAAAATAATCTGCACCACAGCACACCTAGGGGTTATGGCTAATGAATGAGGCCACGTTGCCAGGGCAGAAGGCACAGACAAATACAGTGAGAAAAATAAGTGACAGAGCAAACAGTACGAAACACATATAAGAGAAATTCCCCCCCTTCCAGGGATTATTTATATATAGGTCATATACAGTAACACAGATTCTTTGGAAGATAAGAGAGAAAGAAAATTACAAACCATTAATAAATCAGCAGCAGATGAGGGATATCAAAGGAAAGAGAGAAACTATTTCAGCCCTCGGAATTCCTTTTCTTTATATACTTGTTAACTACGAGAGAGTTTATTCGCTTCGACAGACCTGTTTTCGCGGAGAGAATAATGGGGTCAAAATCTGACACATTATGTACAAAAAGTAAGAAATTTTAGACAGACAGACAGAAGCGTACTCAGGACATATAATAGTAGGGAGCTCAAACAAAGACAGTGGCCAAGGAAATTAAGATGCGCTACTCCATGAGATTCACTTAGGGGATAAAGGGTTGACATGACATGTGAGTCGAGAAAGGGAAATTTATGAGATGAGAACGGACTGACGGGAGGAGAGACAACTTTGTGAAAGGAACAGGGAAGAAAAAAAAAATAGATAGGCAAGAGAGAAATGGGTAGCAAAAGAAGGGGGACATGAAGGGTAGGACAATAAAAGACTTAAATTAATATGTTGCAGTGAGAAGCAATGAATACGGGACTTGACAAAGAGTATGTGCAGAAGGGATGAGGGTAAATGGATGAAGAACGAGAGAGATATAAAGAGGCATTTGGAAACTGATATAAGAAGGAGAGAAAAAAGCAAACTCTTAAACTAGGATAGGTAAGATAGGAATGATGAAAATGAAGAAGAATGGATAAAGAAAGATGGATAGAAGGAAGGGGGTGAGAAGGAGAAGAGAAGCGATATAAGTGCTGGAAAGGAAAGAGAATGGAAGCTAAGAGTCAGAGGGGAAAGAGTAAGAAAGGAGAAAGCGTTGGATGAGAGAGGGCAGGGGTAAGGGAAACGAGAGATGAGGAGAAGGAGGGCATGGCAAAGGGGGGACAAGATGGGAGAAGGGAAAGATATACGGAGGAAGGAAGACGAGAGAGAGAGGAGGATATGACGGATGGGAAATAAAGGGAGAGGAGGAAGAGTGGCAAAGAGAAGGGGAGAGTTGCGGAAGGGAATTTGAAACAGAGATAGGAAAGAGAGAATGAAGAGAAGAAGTGTGCGGGAGAACAGAAGGAGAGAGCAGGAAGAAGGAAGATTTACGTTGAATGAGGAAGACAATGCAGGATAGGGAAGAGAGGAATACTTAATACGACCGTCTTCTCCTATCCTCATTCGTGTTGCTTTCAGGTATCACCACAGATCTCTATACCACCAGGTGTCATTTATTCCCACACTCGTTATGAGTATGAATGCTAACTCATCAGCAGGGGTAAGTGTCATGTTACCTTAGTTTGTCTCACTTCCCCTCATACCCCCACATCAATGACAGTGTTATTGCCCAATCTTTACCATTCTTAAGGACCATCCCACGCTACGGCACTGCATTACCGGGGATCATGTACGGGGCCCTTATTCCGCAGCGTTAAAGAAATAATAGTTTGTGAACGTTGGAAATAGGTGATGGGTGAGCAGTTAAAAATTTCACTGCTACGATTTGCAAGCTTAGTCTGTTTTTGCTACTTCCGGACGATTGTATTTTACTACAAGTGGGCTTTTAATAATGAAGTGATTTAATGAGCGCAGTACCTAACCCCTTCTGTTAGAAAAACCTATTTCTTGTTTAAAATAAATTATGAATATCTTATACCACACTTATTCCACCTTGACTTGGCCCAGATGTTGAATATTTTCCCGCTTGTCACGTAGCCCAGTGGCAGAAAGGGAGAGTGCTACGGCTCAACATCCTTGCCACATCACTTCTTCGTGACTAACATCATAGTGAATTGTTAATCTATTGTTACTAATCAACATTGGTGATAGATATGGGAATTTTAGATCAGGTTATACTAGACAGAAAATAGAATAAAATACGGCGTTCATACCGAAAGAAAGTAATTCTGAACAATTCCAGTCCCATATAACTCAGTTTGATATAAGTGAGCCTCTAGGTTGATGGGTCAGTGTATCACCTGGTTAGTGCCCTTTGCCGTCATCAGGCCATTCCGCTTCCATAAACCACACTTTCATTCCTGTTACTTTCCCAGCTCCTACATTGCTCCTTCCGCGCTTGGCCAGTAACATTTTCACCGAGCTTAACTTTAACACTAACTTACAGGTCTAATAAAATGAACACACATGTTCTCTCTCTCTCTCTCTCCAACAAACAAACACCCAGGGTCTAGATTTCTTCCTTCCTTCTCCTTTCAGTTCTTTCTTTTTTTCCTTTACCTATATTCTGTAACCCTTGCCTTTCTCCTTTTCCCTTAGATTTTACCATGCTTCCAATATTATATCCGTTTTTTTTTTCTTCGCTTCCCCCTTTCATTGCTTTACATGCTATTACTTCATTTCTTCTGACTTATCTCCCCTTACTTCCTCTCTCCTCGGTAATTCTCTCTCTCTCTCTATGTATGTATATATACCGTATATATCTATATCTATATTTATACCTATATCTATCTATCTACATATATATATTTTGATAGATAGATAGATAGATAATGTTAGACAGAGATAGATATAGATGGAGATATAGATATAGATAGATATATATATTCTACTATTTTCCCTTGCACCCCTATTCCTGCACTTCACTACCTTTCTCTGGCAACGATCTGTTCCTTTCTCACCTCTTCTTTCTTCTTTCCTGCTTACTCTTTCAGAACCATCCTCTCTTTTCACCTAGTTCTTCCTACCTCTTTCCATCCCTGTCTCAACTTTTGAGCCAGGTAGACGAAGTCGATGGTCATTTTATGTACCAAATCTATCTGTGTGTGTCTATCTCTGTCGAAAACTCAAATCTAAAAAAATATTGATTGTAGAAGGAAAATTTATTAATAAAAGTTGTTTAGAATCACAGCTTGAGTTCATATGTCACTCAGCCAGCAAAGGGAGTCACCCAGGATGGATACGTAATTGTCAAGTTTTCACCTAACAGTATTATTACAGTCTACCTGGCTCACAGATGGCAGGTAGTCTTGTTCCTTGATTTTCCTTCTTCCTCTTCACTCCTTTCATCTTCCCCTTTTTCTGTAGGCATTCCTTTTATCATACATTCTGTTCCTTCCTCATATCTTCTGTTCTCATTTCCCTTCTCCCTCTTTTCATTTTTTCCCACGTTAATTTTCAGTTCTCCTTCTCTTTTCCATATCTCTCTTAATTATGTTAGCCATGTTAGTGAGTGACATTTTCTGCTCCAGTCACTCCCCAAACCCTCCTTCTCTCCCGTCATCTATACATTCTTGCTTTTCTCCTGTTTTGGTCAGCCTACCCTGCTTCTTTCTCCATTTCTTCACATTTCCTCTCCCCCTTAAAGCACTCCACTCTCTATAAAACCAGTCTCTCTCTCTCTCTCTCTCTCTCTCTCTCTCACTCTCTCATACGAAGGCAAGGAGTCTGCATCTTGGGTAAAGTGACCAAGTCGAACCATACAAAAGTGAAGATCTTGACCCAGTTTCTGCCCGGCATAGAAAGAGAGAGAGAGAGAGAGAGAGAGAGAGAGAGAGAGAGAGAGAGAGATGAGGGTTTGAACAACGATAAGAAGTGGTGGTGTAATCACTGAGTCAGCTTTTGTTTGAGGCAGATTTAATTACAGTTTTAGAGTAATACTTAGTTGTACTATTTAGCAGCAGCACCAGTAGTAGTAGTCGTAGAAGTAGTAGTAGTAGTAGTAGCAGAAGTGGTAGAAGTAGTTTTAGTTGTGGTAGCAGTAGGAGAAGCAGTTGTAACAGCGGTACTAGCAGTTATATACCACAGATCATTTATTTTTATCATTATTGTTTCCTATGCATAATTCACATTATTTTGTGTTTTTTTCTTCTAAATTAAAGTTTTTTGGACAAAGTTAGTTAATTCACTGCATAATGCTTTTTTGCATTTAATACCACAACTGAGTACTGTATCGTACCTTCAATATGTGAAAAAAATAAATAAAAATATTTTCCTATACGGACAACGATAAGAAGCGAAGCTGTGAAGTTTTTAAAGGCTTAATATCGAAAGCACAGCCAGCAATAACAGAGACAGAAGAGAAAGAAGAAAAACAAATAGACCCGGTCGAAAGAAAATACTAAAGCTGATAATTTTAAATTTTGAAAACAACGACTGTTTACTTAAGTTTTTTCCTATTCTTCTTATGCTTAGAAAAGACACACAGAAAAAAGGAGATAAGAAAGTATGGAAAAGCAAAAGAATGTAGAAATAAGGCAAATGGAATGAGCATAAACTTAGTAGTTTTATGAGAAGAACACAGCTATTTAAGTTTCTAAAGGGCTAAGTAGCAAAGCCAGTGCAACAAGAGGATAACAATACCGGAGAAAGAATAGGCACGAAAAGAAAAGTGAAAGGAAAGATAAGAGAAAAGCTAAGTATTTAGAACATAGCTACACCGAAATTTTCTGATGGACTGCAATGCAAAGTACAGGCAAGCAAATAATAGCCTATTAGATGATACTGCCCTCAAAATTTATGTTTTAGCTGATCCAGAACTGAAAACAGACAAAGAAGCGAAAAAAAAATGAGGGAAGATGAGTAGAAGGAACAGACAGTATACGAAAGAGAATACCAAGAGCAAACTGTGAGTCGTTACCACAAAACAAAAGTGAGGAATAAAAAAGAGGGAAGGAAGAAATGTTGTGGTGTGTCTTAACCTTGTTTGTCTTCGCACGGCACAAAATACATTGCGAGGAGGCAAGGGCAGAGGGACGGTATGAAAGTGTGAGAGAAAAAGATAGAGACATCGTACGTGGCTTGAAGGAGGACAAAGGCGGAGAAAAAAGGGCTAGAAAGGAGAGAGAAGGTAGCCTAAATGGTAGCTCTGTCGTTCTTGCACTGGCATCACGTTTGTGGATGTTTAGAAATGTGCCCGAACCTTCTCTAGATACTACTTAGTTTGTTGGATGGATGCTAACAAGGAATCATTTGCCCACGACAGCCAGATAATCAAACTTACGCCATTCCATCTCCTGCTGCCACTCTCTTCTGTGTGTTGTGTATCTCCTTTCGTCTTCTTAATCTCTAAAAGAATTCGTCCTTTCGGGAGAGAGAGGCATGAGGATGAGGGAAGAAGGTGATACGGCAGGAGGATAGGGCGTGATAGGAGAGGAGTGATGGATGAATTGGGAGGGGCGAGTGAGGATGAACGTCAGGCTGTGTGAAAGTTAGGACGAGGAAAAGGACAAAACTCTGAGATACGGGAGATAAAACTTTGGGAGGGACGAAGCTGAAGAAGGATGTTGAATGTAAAGCAAGGAAAGGTAAAAAAAAAAAAAGTAACAAAGTATGTGAAATAAATGTTGCATCTTCACTTGTTTTCGTAAAGCTACTGGTACCAAATCAACAACATAATAACGAATAAGCTACAAGCAGCTTTGGAACAGAAGCTTCCAGATCGTGTTAACATAATCATGGTGAAGTCTCAGCTACCTCGTATGAACACACTCATCGCTTCATCTCTGCTGCCAGTAAGGGTAGATTGTAGCACCAGTCGAGCAGGGTGGTACCCGGTACCCACAAGGTGGATGGAAAGCTGACGGCAGGGAAAGATGGAGCTCGGGTTTCATCAGCTTTCAAGGCTAGCTTCTGACCATCCCCCTTTGCTGAGCTATTTCAGTGTTTGACTAACACAGACAGAAGGCCAGTACGCTCTCCAATACAAGTTTCTCAAACTCTCAACACCAAACTATTTGTACATTGTACACTACACTTCCAATTCAAAATTTAAACTAAAAATGGTATCCCTACACCAAGCCTCGAAGTCCATGGGGGAGAGGGGGGAGGGGGGATCAAAGCCCCCACTATCCGCCCCTTTCCTTGTGACGACCAAGCGAGATGCCTTGAACCACTGGCTAACTCACTACATTCACGGCCTTCCTCTAACTTTCTATTGAACACCACCCCTCCTCCTCTAAACCTCATTTTCTTTTCCTCACCGAGACTCAGCTGTCTGAGGAGAATGAAAGCAAACCCTTCTCTGTATCCTTCTACTTTCTCTGTACTCATTTCAAAGGCAAAAGTGGCTGTTGTGTATTTGAGCACGTCAACATATCTTGCTCTTTTGTTCCTGAACGTAAATCTTCTGAATACTCTACAATCTGGTTTCGGGTATCCTGCCATTCTCAAACCAATTACATCTGTTTTGTTTACATATGCCATAGTTCTGCTGACTATGAAAAATTCTTTGACTATCTTACTTCAGTGATGGAACAAATCCTGTCATTTTCTCCTTTCTCTGAAATCTCCATTCTTGGCGATTTCAATGTTCACCATCACCTTTGAGTCACCTCTCTTTTCACTGATCCACTTGGTGAACACGCCCTCATCTTTTCCATCCTTAATACCCTAGACCAGCTTGTGCAGCACCTTACCCATATCCCTGACCGCCTTGGTGAGTTACAAGATATTTGGCCTCATCTTTACAACTAATCCTTCTGTTTATGCTTTTAATCTTTTCCTTCCATTGGGCTCCCCTGATCACGACTTTATTACCATACCCTGTCCTATTACTCCAGAGAGACCTGTAGACCCTCCCAAAAAGCAGTGGTTGTGGAACTTTTGAGCTGCTGATTGGGAGGCTCTCAAGCAGTTCTTTGATTTTCCCTGAAATGATTATTGCTTCCATAACCGAGAGTCATCTGAATGTGCCTTGAGCATTATGGAGGTCATTCTCTTGGACATAGCAGCATACATTCCATTCTCACATTGTGAATAATGCAAAAAAAAGAAATTGTTTAATCACGTTTGTTCTAATGCCATCCACAGCAAAAAGAAGGCCTACAAAAGGGACACTAACCAACCCATCCCTGAATCCCATCTCTTTTATGTTTCTGACTGGAATCTTGTTAAGTCTGTTCTTCGCTCTGCTAAAAATGATTTCATTTGTACATAATGCCTCCAACTCAAATTCTTCTCGTTCTTTATGGAAGCTTGACAAAAACCTTTCTAGCAACTTTACTTCATCATCCTTCCCTCCTCATTTCTGCTCTGATGGCTCTGTTGCTGTTTTGTCTACCAGTAAAGAAGAACTATTCACTCAGAGTTTCTCCTCCAAATCCACCGCAGTGGATCCCGGTAACGTTCCTCCATCACTTCCCTCCTCTGACTTCCTTATGGCTGACATTGAAATTTCTTCAACTGATGCATTTTCTGCCATCACTGGCCTCAATACTAACAAGGCAAATGGGCATGATGGAGCCCTTGCTGTTTTCCTCAAGAACTGTACTTCCGTGCTTGCCCCCTGCCTAGGCAAAATCGCCTTTGTCTGTCAACCTTTACCTTTCCTTCTTGCTGGAAGTTTCCAATGAATCACCCTGTCCAAACGAAGGGTGACCATTCACAGCCCTCTAACTATCGCCCAATTGCTCTAATGTCCTTTATTTCAAAAGTTTTTATGTCTGTTCTTTAAAAAAAAAATAAAGTACCGTTCCTGTCACAACCTTCTTTCCGATCGTCAGTATGGGTTCCGCCAGGGATGCTCTTCTAGCGACCTTCTTGCCTACTTTTCAGACTCCTGGCCATCCTCCTTTCGGGACTTCGGCAAAATTTTGCCATTGCACTTGACATCTCAAAGGCTTTCCATCGAGTCTGGCATAAATCTTTAATTTCCAAACTGTCTTCTTACGGTTTCTATCCTTCTATCTATCCCCAGCTTCCTTTCTGGTCGTTCAGTATCTGCTACTGTAGAGAGCCACCAATCTTCTCTTAGAGCTATCAATAGTGGTGTTCTTCAGGGCACTGTCCTATCACCAACTCTCTTCATTCTATTCATCAAAGACCATCTAAGCTGTTCATCTAACCCTACCCACTGACACGATGATGAATCAACCCTTCACATTTTCATTCACTTCCCACAGTGTCCATCTCAGCAGTCACTTCAACAAAGAAGAGATGAGGGCTTGGCACATCTAATATCTGACATGGCTCATATCTCTGATTGCGATTAAAGTAATCTTGTTGTTATTAATGTATCAAAAACTCAGTTCTTACATCTTTCAGTCCGACAAAATCTTCCGCAAGAGAATCCCCAAATATTTAACAATATCCAACTACTGCATCCTCTATTACATAGGGTTTCATTTTCTCGGATTTATCTTGGAAAGATCATATCACCTTACCTTTAAAATCTGCTCCCAAGTGATTAGGTGTGCTAAGCCGACTCTGTGCATTCTTTACTGCTGCACAGTTTTTGATCTAATACACGGGTTGTATTTGCCCCTGTGTAGAGTACACTTCTTATGTGTGCGAGGGCTCCCCACATCCAGCTCTTCTGAACATGGTGAAGTCAATGTGGTCTCGTCTCATTAACACTCTTCCTCTTAATGGCTCCCTTCATCCTCTGTCTTTTCACCGCACTGTTGCATCTTTATCTATTTTTCCATCGTTACTTCAATAGCCACTTTCCCTCTGAACCGTCTGCTTTCATCCCTCCACCTCTACAACAGGCGCGTAGCACCCGAGTAGCAGCAAACTCTCAATCCTTTTGTGTTCAACTCTCTAATGCGAGAATTAACCATTACTCCCAGTCCTTCATGTATGCAACAGGTCAGCTCTGGAACTGTCTCCCTCTCTCTGTATTTCGTGCTGCTTTTGAGTTCTCATCTTTTAAACTCAGTGTGTTCAGGCATCTCGAAACGAATGGATCATGGATTTGGCTCCCTGTTATCTTGTTTTTGTATTTTTCCTGGTGGGAACAATCTTGCGGGCTCCTGGTCTTTGGTTTCTTCTTCCCTGCATAAAAAGAAAATCTAAGCAACATCGAATCATGTTTACAGGGGATGTCAAAATACTGTTGCGTATATGGATCCAAAAATGTTACCAGCTGTGTTGACAAAATATGGTCGAAGACAATTGTGGACGCACCCTAAAATTGGATGTCATAGTGTTATAAAACTGCGGCTGGGAGAGGGAAAAGGTAGTTAAGGAGGGAAGGGAGATACTGGAAGAAAAAAAAAATATTTGAAAACGTGAAAAGTAGTGAATGAAGGAGAAGGAATGGAGGAAGGGAATGAAAAATACAAAATCCGTTGAAATGAGTGATAAGGAAAAAAAAACCTAGGTAAGACAGGAAGCAGACAGCAAGGAAATACAGTATAAGGAAGGGAAAGAAGGTAGAACGGCAGAATGGTGATAGAATGGGTAACACACTTTGTGATCACTGAGCGAGAGGAAGAGGATAGTGAGTAAAGAGAGGCAATGGAAAACGAGGAAAGTAGGTGAAAGGTATGAACATGAACCTCCAGAACAACGAGAGAAAAGGAAAAGGAAGGAAAAGCAAGAAAAAAGGCGAAGTTAAGTAGGGAAATAACTCTGTGTGTGTGTGTGTGTGTATGACGGTAACGAGAGTAAAAAAGAAAAAAAAGAAGAAAAAATAAAGAGAAAAAGAGACGCAGTAAAGAAGAAGGGAGAAAGATGGACAGGGAGAAGGGAATTCATGGAGAGAGAGAGAGAGAGAGAGAGAGAGAGAGAGAGAGAGAGAGAGAGAGAGAGAGAGCGCGTATCCAATACTGCACAGAGTATATACTGTGTATCGGAATTGTATTTCTCTGGCTTAGTTGGGAGCAGTGGAGGCTGGAGTCCGATACATGTAGTAATGAGAGTTTTATATATTTATTTGTTGTTGTGTACGGCAAAGGATATTAACCCAGTGAAAGGTTATGGAAAGTTCAGTAGTTGCTGCAGATTTATGCCTATCGATGGTCCAGTGGTCATTAAGGAAGAAAACCACTGTGGGTGTAAAATTTAAGGAGGGAACGTTGTGCGACATTCACTTTCAATCTGCCACAAGGGATGTTCAATATAAATAGATACATTGGTGCAAATACGTTTATAATTAACCTATAAGCCCGATGACGTAATTTGCATGTTGTTCCATATTCTTATGTTTTCATGTACGGTGTTAAGCTAATATATCTCCATAATATTTTTTCTCACTTCTTGTTAGTAATGCATTTCTTCTTCAGAGTATACTGAACATTCCTCATATTACATTCTGGGTCTCTTGTAGCCAGAAATGTTACTCATATCCGGTGGAAAGAACGAACGGTTAACCTTATAAAACTATGGGTAAGAAGATAACAAGGGTAAGAAATGTGGTGAGTGGGATAGGACATATCTTTGTAATGGACAGTAAGTCAGTCCTTCCCAATTGCCTACTTCATAGTAATATTAGTGGCAGTAAGGACAATAGCACGATGTTAGTGGCAGACGTGATAGTTGTTGTGATGGTAGTGGTATTAATGAGAGTGATGGTGGAAGTGATGACTGCTCTTGTGATTACGGTGGTTGTGATGAAATTGGTACTAATGACTGCACTTATGGTATGACACTGTTAAAGCGAGGAGGCCCATGGATTACCCGGCCAACACCGGTTACCCCTGCTATGCTACATACACACACGCACACACACGCAAACACACGCACACGCACACACACACACATCTATTTATTTTTCCACCTATCTATCTCTCTAAATCTATCAATCTATTCATTTATCTATCTGTGCAGTGACATTTACAAAAACGACATCATGGGTCCATTCACAAATCTTGACATTTTTTATTCTTAACCATGCTACGAGTACTGGCGAAATGGGAAGTAACTCACGAGAGAAAACCATCGTGAAAAGTTTAACTGTCAACCTGCACTTCTCTTTGCTGTATTTACAAAAGCCTAAGGTGCACGATAGCATGTTGGGTGTATTGCTTGGCTAGGCATGTGTGTGTGTGTGTGTGTGTGTGTGTGTGTGTGTGTGTGTGTGTGT
>JAGKTI010023455.1:0-14800 GCA_018397915.1 Birgus latro
TTCTGTGATGGAGTCTCCTCAGGATGTGCCTCCTTCGAGGCCCTTCAACATCCTGCAACCTGTGCCTCAGAGGCAAGGTTCTTCTAGGCCTGCCTGCACTATGGGGAGTAAGAGGGAGCGTCGCTCTTCCACCTCTAGCTCTCACTCCTCAGTTACCGAGGATGCACGCCCCTCTCTGCCGATTTCCTCAACTGGTGCTTCCGCCATTCGGTCTAAGCCTGACGTTTGCGAGCCTTCTACCACACCACGGCCTACCAAGGCTGCTCGCATCCACGAATGGATGGCTGTGGAAAGCGATGCCCCTGACACTCCTGTAGCCTCTTCTGCTGCTGCTCCTGACCGTGTTGATGCTGAGGGCTTCACGCCAGTTACCACTAAGAGGTCCCGGGATCGCAGACAGGGAAACGGTCCCACCCCGGCACGACGCTCAGGGACTCCTCACAGGACTCCTCTGGCTGCTCGCCCCTCAGTGACAGTGGCTGTGCCCCCTCCAACCCGCTCACAATTTCCAGCCTTTCGCGTGCCTCTGCAGGAAGGCCACGTGACCAGTTACGATGCTGTAGCAGCCCTCGAACATCACCTTCCAGGACTCAGGACTTCCAATGTCATTGGGAAAGATGGGAGCTCGGTGTTAGTACCCAAGGACGAAGCATCGTACGATCTCCTACAAACGGCGGCAGTGGACGAGGCCTCACCCATCAAACTTGTCGAGCTCAGTCCAGGGCTACGGTCGACCAGGGCAATCGTCATGGGGTATCCCCTGAGGATGCCAGTCGACCTTCTTTTGCGCCAACCTCAGGTAGAAGAGGCTACCCGTTGCCAGAGGCAGCGCACCAGGGAGGAGACACGCCAGGTCCTTGTCACCCTCCGGGGTCCTCTGCTGCCTTCCATCGATCTAGGGAACTGGGGCACCTACTTCCTCCGTCCCTACACTCCCGAACCACTCCGCTGCTACCGGTGTCAGTGGTATGGACACCACCGAGCCACATGCCGCAGGCCTGTAGTTTGCGGAATGTGCAGCGGACCACACGAGACAGACCACTGCCTGACCAAGTTCAAGGCCAAGGAAGTAATCACATCCCGTTGTCCCAACTGCGCCGGCCCGCACCATGCTTGGCAAACAAGCTGCCCAATGAGAGCCGCACACGTCCTGCGGGTCGAGAACGACAGGTGGCCTGGGTTCAGCAGCAGCAAGCAACCAGCACTACGCCTGCACCACCAGGGACCTTTGTCTGGGGTCAGCAGCGCAATGCAGCAGCTCCTCCCCCTCNCACCAGCCGTGACCCCGCCACCGACCAACATACCTGCTCCACCTTCGCCCTCCACAGCAGGCTCTCCTCAGGTTCTCTTCACCGAGAACGAACTGCGGGCTTTTGGAAGGGAGATAGCCCTGTGCTTGGCTCAGCTACTGGGGGAGCTCCATGGCAAACAAATCAACTCAACGCCCCTTCTGGATACGGTAGACAAGACTCTAACAGAGATGGTGGAAGCGAAAAAGCGGCCTCCCCCCTCTCCCTCTGCTCCTCATCCCGTATCTCCAGTCAAGGTAGTAAGGGTCAAGGTGCCAGCCAGGGCCAAGGAGCCAGCCAGGGCCAAGGTGCCTTCTGCTCCACTTCCTCAGCGTCGCCGCCGAGCCCAGGTCACCTCCTCCCCAGGGCCAGCCCCAGCCTCAGCAGTGGTAGAGGCAGAGCGAAGGGCTACTCATCGTCAGCGGCAGACAGTTTTCTCTCCAGGCCTGGTCACACCTCCACCAGCACTTGCCCCAGCCACAGCAGTGACAGAGGAAAAATGCAGAGCTCCTGCCCCCCGGTGCCAGCCTGCACACCCTCAAGGCCCAGTTCACACCTCACCAAGGCTCCCCCTAGCTTCGGCAATGGTGGAGGCAGAGTGCGATGCTCCAGGTCTCCTGCACGGAACTGTTCACCTTTCCCCACTCTAACCACTCCTGCCTACCTCCGTGTATTGCAGTGGAACTGTTTAGGGGCGTGGAGTAAGCTCCCTTACCTCCAGGAAGTGGCTGACACGGAGAATATCCATGTATTCCTTTTGCAGGAAACGCTCCTTCCTCACGGCTCCCCTTTTAGACTCCGAGGCTACAACGGATTCTTTCTACCTAGGGTCCGGGGCACTACACGGGGTTGTGCCATCCTTGTGAAGGACTACATCCCCTGCACAGAATGCAACCCCCCTATTCACTGCGGAGAGGGTGTTGAAGTTCAAGCTGTAACCCTGCAGCTTGCCACGACTTCCTTAACTATATATAATATCTATAAAAGTCACGGTGGGACCCTAGACGTTGGGGAGCTTCTAAATCACGCTGCTGCTGTACCCACAGTCATTGGGGGAGACTTTAATGCTCACCACCCCATCCTCTCCTCGCCCCTTCCGGCGAATGAGGCAGGAAGACATGTTGCCATGGCCCTCGAGGAAACTGTGGGGATCTCCTTACTAAACAACTTGTCTGAGCCCACGCATGTCAAAGGCGGCAGGCTCGACCTTTCCATTGCCTCTGCATCTCTTGCTAGTGTGTCGACGTGGTCCCTGCACTCATTCCTCACCAGTGATCACTTCGCTGTGGTGATTGAATTGCAGGCGGCTCCTCTTTCAGCTCCCCCGCCGCCTCCTCCCTGCAGGGACTTACGGCGTGCACCCTGGCCAGAGTATGTGCGGGCTGTGGAGGTCGCCATGGAAACTGTTGTTCCCCCGCATTCCCTTGAGGACCATGCTAAGCAGGTTGCCCATGCCTTACGTCGCACCGCTGCAGCCAGTATTCCCCTCACTAAGCGCCCCACGGTTTTCGTCAAGGACCACTGGTTCTACAACAAGCGGGTCCAAGAGCTTAACCATCGGCTGAACTCGGCCCGCAAGACCTACCATCGGCGGCATTCTTCTCTGACCAGGAAATACTTGGCTGCAGTGGAGCGACACGTCTCGCAGGAAAAGCGCCACATTCGGGACGAGGCTTGGATGAGGTGGTGCAGGTCACTAGATTCCCACTCCACACTTGGTGAGATGTGGGCGCGGATTAAGTCCGTTTACTCCCCCCAACCGCCAAGAACACCTTCACATCCTGACCCTGCTGGCGAGGCACTTCGTCTTGCTGCTCATTTTGCTGCCCGTACTGCCCCCGCTAGCCTCCCACAGTCTATCGGTGATCTGCAAGCTCGTCTTGCAGGCCCCCGTAGGGCCTTGGTTGAGGCTGCTTGCTCTCGACCTGACGTTGCAGACCACCTATTCACTGTTGGGGAGCTGGATCGAGCGTTAAACGGCAGAAAGGATACGGCTCCAGGCCCTGATGGCCTTGTCTACTCCCTCTTGGCTCGCACCAGCCAAGGAGGGAAGGCTCGTATCCTGGATCTGTTTAATCACTCGTGGCTTGAAGGGCGTCTCCCGGGATTGTGGAAGACAGCCATTATTCACCCCATCCCTAAGCCACGCAACCCGGACTCCATGAGGCCGATATCTCTCCTCAGCTGTATTGCCAAGACTGCTGAGAGGCTAATCCTCTCTCGTCTTGCCTGGAGGTTGGGACCGCTCCATCCACGGCTCTTCGCTTACCTCCCTGGCAGGAGTGCTCAGCACTGTTTGGCCTCCTTTCTTGGCGAACTGAGGAGTGGTCGTGGCATGGCTGTCTTCCTCAATCTCGAGAAGGCGTTTGAACTTGCCAACCCGGATGCAGTACTGGCAGCCCTCGCAGCCAAGGGCATGGGTGGTCGCCTCCTCTCATGGGTGAGGGACTTCTTTCTCGACCGAGCTGCTTGTGTGCGATTCCAGGGCAAAATATCCCCCCCTTATCCACACGTCAATGGCACACCCCAGGGAAGTGTTCTCAGTCCTCTTTTATTTAGTGTGTTGATAGAGGAACTGCTCACTGTTGACTATGGTCAAGGGATTTCTCTACTGTCCTATGCAGATGACTTAGCATTGGTCTTCTCCGGGCGAAACTGCTATACCCAGGCACCAACTGCACTCGCCCGCCTTCATGACAAATGTTGCGAACTTGGTCTAAAAATCAACTTTAACAAGACCAAATGCCTACCTTTCAGTCTTCGCCACCCAGACCGTCCCCTCCTCCTTGGGGGTCAACGCCTTGCCTTTGTACGATGTCACCAGTACCTAGGCGTCTGGTTCGACAGCCATCTTAAGTTTGCCAGCCATGTGAGGTATGTACGGAAACGGGCGGTTACTCACATCTCTGCCCTCAAAGCCCTTTCTAGCCGCAATATGGGTGCCTCGTACAGCGTCCTGCGTACCTTTTACACCCACGCCATCCGATCCCTTGTGGATTATGGGGCTGTATGTCTCATTGGGATCTCAGAGTCGCTTCATCGTTCCCTGGAAGTGGTACAAAATACTGCCCTACGTGTGATGCTTGGGGCACCACCATGGACGCGTCTTGTTAATCTTCGGGCTGAGAGCGGTTTCCCATCTCTGCAACATCGCATTTGGGCACAAACAGCAACTGTCGCTGCTAAGCTATGCAGGCACCGGCCCCACCTTCCTGTCTCTGTTCTCCTCCGGTGAACACTCGATCAGCCCCCGAATCCACGCCCTGGAGGTGATTGGATTCTCCTTGCCGCCAACGCAGTTCGCAGACTTGATGCCGCTGATGCCGTCAGGGGTGGTCCTGATTTGCCTGACCCTGCCTATGCTCCAGCACCACCCTGGCTTCCTCCTGTGATTAGGTGTGTTGAGCCTACTGTGGTAAACCCAAGGGCTTTTCTTCCTGCTCTTCTTCAACAGGATGGATTGCGTCGTATGGCGGCTCTCTACACTCCTGATGCGGCCGTCCATTATACAGATGGGTCTGTGGGTGCTGAGGGGACTGCAGGCGCTGCTTTTATTTGTGACGAGTGGGTTGAGTCCTGGCGTATCACCTCTGGCGCTTCAGCCTACCAAACTGAGCTTGTTGCTATCCTTGGTGCTCTTCGCCATGCCGATCGCTTCCCCCATCGGCGCATCATTATACATACAGACTCCCTCTCTTCTATACATGGCCTGCAGCAGCTCAATTTCACAGACAACAGGTTCCTACTTACCTCCATCCTGGCTGTTGCAACTACCATCGCTAGCCGGGGAGGTGAAATTTATCTACACTGGATTCCTGGACATGTTGGAATTATGGGTAACGAGCGTGCTGATGCTGCTGCTCACCTCGCCTGCACTCTCCCTATCGTCACCTTTCCGTTACGACCTAGCTTATCTCGCATCTTGCGACAAGCAACTGACGCTGTCCACCGTCTTTCCCGGGAAGATCATCAATTCCAGGTATACGAAGGCTCTCGCTCTGCCACCTGGTATGCCATTGCTACAACCTATACACCTGTCGATGTACCCACCGGCACACCCAATCACCTTCTTGTCAAGCTTCGCCGGTTGCGTCTGGGATATCCATGTTATAACCAGATGACTGGTAGAAACCCAGAGCCGTGCCCTCATTGCTTCGGCATTAGTGCAACACCTCTTTTACATTATATTCTTGACTGTCCCGCAACATATTGTCTTCGGCGTGGCCTTGGTGACCAGCTTCTCAGGGATGACGACTATCGTTTGGCTGCAGAAACTATTGCTCGGGCACCTGCCTCTGTGATTTTGGGGGTTGTGGTTACCTACCCTCCCCCACGTTAACCTGTAACCCTAAATCTTTGTACAGCTTTTCTCTGACGGGCTTTTGTTTTTGCCCGTGTCCTCCCAATGGGGAGGCAAATCTAAATCATCATCATCTGCTATGTTTCAGAGTTGCCAGTTAGGATGCTATTGTTAGCGGAGTTATTTTGTAAAGTTATACAATAATTTTTATGCTCTTTTTCTTTATAATGTTTTTATTTATGTGACTGTTGATTATGTAATTATATTTCACTCTGTATGCTAAAGAATTTAGAGTTATGCAGTTATTTCTGCCAGGAATCGTGCTAAGTCTGTTCATCGCTCTGCTAAAAATAATTTCATCAATGCGTGCTAAATGTTCCCAACTCTCCAACTCGAATTCTTCTCGCTCCCTTTGGCACCTTGCCAAAAACCTTTCTAACAACTTTACCTCATCATCCTTCCCTCCTCTTTTCTACTCTGATGGCTCTGTAGCTATTTCTTCTACTGATAAAGCAGATCTCTTTGCTCATACTTTCTCCTCCAATTCTACCTTAGACGATTTCGGTGCTGTTCCTCCATCACTTCCCCCTTCAGACTTCCTCATGACTGGCATTAAAATTTCTTCAGCTGATGTATTTTCTGCCATCACTGGCCACAATATTAACAAGGCATATGGGTCTGATGGAGTCCCTCTTGTTGTCCTCAAAAACTGTGCTCCTGTGCTTTCACCCTGCCTATGTAAACTCTTTCGCCTTAAAGTGTCTCTCAACTTGTACCTTTCCTTCTTACGGGAAGTTTGCTCTCATTCAGCCAGTCCCAAAGAAGGGTGACCATTCCCAACCCTCTAACTATCGTCCAATTGCTTTAACATCCTGTGTCTCAAAAGTTTTCGAGTCAATTCTTAACAGAAAAATCTTAAGGCATCTTTCCTGTCACAACCTTCCTTCTGATCGTCAGTATGGGTTCCGTCAGGGACGCTCCACTGGCGATCTTCTCACCTACCTTTCAGACTCCTGGTCATCCTCCTTTCGGGACTTTGGCGAAAGCTTTGCCATTGCACTTGACATCTCAAAGGCTTTCGATCGAGTCTGGCATAAATCTTTGATTTCCAAACTGCCCTCCTACGGTTTCTATCCTTCTATCTGTGCCTTCATCTCTAGCTTCCTTTCTGGTCGTTCTATAGCTGCTGTTGTAGACGGCCATCGTTCTTCTCCTAGACCTATCAACAGTGGTGTTCCTCAGGGCTCTGTCCTATCACCAACTCTCTTCCTTTTATTCATCAGTGACCTTCTAAGCTGTACATATAACCCTATCCACTCTGATGCTGATGATTCCACCCTTCACCTTTCCATTCGGTTTCCGCAACGTCCATCTCAGCAATTACTTCAACAAACAAGGGATGAGGCTATGGCACACCTAATGTCTGACTTGGCTCGTATCTCTGATTGGGGTAAAAATAATCTTGTTATTTTTAATGCATCAAAAACTCAGTTCTTACACTTATCAACCCGACAAAATCTTCCTCAGGATTACCCACTAATGTTTGATAATGTCCAGCTCAGTCCTACATCATCCTTGAACATGCTTGGGGTTTCATTCTCTCGGGATTTGTCTTAGAAAGAACATATTACATCTCTCGTAAAATCTGCTTCCAAGAGATTAGGTGTGCTAAGGCGACTCCGAACTTTCTTTACCCCTGCACAGTTGTTGACCTTGTACACGGGTTTTATTCGCCCGTGTATGGAGTACAACTCTCATGTGTGGGGAGGCTCCCCACATGCAGCTCTCCTCAATAGAGTGGAGTCAAAGGCTTTTCATCTCATTGACTCTCCTCCTCTTACTGATTCCCTTCAACCTTTGTCTCTTCGCCGCACTGTTGCATCTTTATCTCTCTTCTATCGCTACTTCAATGGTCAGTGTTCCTCTGAACTGTCTGCTTGCATCCCTCCACCTCTACGACGGGCACGTAGTACCCGTCTAGCAACAAACTCTCATCCCTTTTCTGTCCAACTCTCTAATGCAAGAGTTAACCGTTACTCCCAGTCCTTCATTTATGCAACTGGTCAACTCTGGAACTGTCTCCCTCTGTCTGTATTCCCTACTTCCTATGATCTCCAGTCTTTCAAACGCATTGTGTCCAGGAAGCTCGAAATGAATGGATCTTGAATTTGGCTCTCTTTTGTATTGTTTTTACTTTTTCTTGGAAGGAACAGTATGTGGGCCCTGGCCTTTGGTTCCTTCTTCCTTGCATAAAAAAATAAATAAATAAATAAATAAATAAAAATTCTGGATATTTTGGATGTCTCCACGTTGGTAAGTGTTGCTTCTCTGAGAATGTAGTAGATCATTCTAGTCTGTAGGAAGCTTATATAAGCATGGGGAAGGGACTAGATGAGCTCTCAGTTCAGTCTGAGTTTAGCTCAGTGTCAGTGCATTTAGTGAAGACTCTACAGCTCTGGAACTTGTGAAAACAATGAAGTGTAGTTGGCAAACATTAAGTGTAATTATTTGGAAAATAAAGACAGTGACCTTAAGAAGCCAGTAGATATTTACAACGCCTAAACTGATCTCTGTTGTTGTACACTGAAAGGTTGACCCTTAGAAGAACAATTCCGTGGGTAACGTCCTTCTTATAATGAAATACGAGTATTGCTGTTGGAGCCTGTGGCAGTGTGGAACGGGGAAGCAACAATAGTGTAAGAAGTGGGATCATTAGAAAAATGCTCCAGTGAGTCAAACCTTCAACATGGAGGCAGAAGATGTACAGACAAGAGGATAAGCTAGGCAGGAGAAGGCATATCTGGCAGCAATTGTGAATCTACTAGAAGCACAGAACGAAGGACAGAAAGAACTCAAAAAACAATTACAGGCACAGAAGAAAGGACAGAAAGAACTCAAGAACATTTACTGTCACAAAATGAAGGACAGGAAAAAATCAAGTAACAATTGCAAGCACAGAGTGAACAACAAGAGGTCCAAAGTGAAGAACAGTATGAACATCTTCAAGATGCATTACACGAGCAACAGAAGGAATTACAACTGAGGATGCAAGGACAGCAAGATGCTTTCATGGGGGAAATGAAGGAAGAACAACAGTTTAAGGAGGAAGTAGATGTCAAGCTGGAGCAGCAGAAGTATGAGGTAAGCAACAACGTGACAGGGTGCAGACAGCATGTAGACTATCAGTTAAAGATAATTAGTGTGAGAATGGAGGCTGTTGAGAAATCTTGCACGGCTGAGCTTCATGTTAACTTACAAGGAGCATATAAAAAAAATTGACAGTGTATGGTGAATCTTGATGAATCCTGAGCATCTAAAGGCAGCATTACAGGGTTGAATAATCAGGATGTAATAGTAATAGTTTTGACTCCTGGGGCCTATAAACTGATGTCCCAGTTTTATAGGCCCTAAACCAGTGAAGTGCATGGCAATAATAGGGGTCGAGTGAAAGAGAAACCTCAAGAATTTGATGTCAAATTATCTTGGGATGTTTACTGCGTGTGGTTTGAGTTACTTGCTCATCAGAATGGTTGGGATGATAGGTAGAGGCCAGTCCAGCTTGCTACTAGCCTTAAAGGTGCCGCAGTGGAGATTATTGGGCAGATGTCAGTGGAGGAGAGGAACAGCTATCAGTCCCTTGCAGAAGTACTTGAGTGCAGATATCGGACCATGTACCAGACTGAGGTTTACAGAGCAAGATTCCGGAGCCATGTATGAGCTCAAGGCGAATCCCCACAGCAGCTTGCTCATGACCTGGAGAGTATGGTACACAAGGTGTACCCTGGAGTAGCACCTAACTTGTTGGCTATTCTTCTGACGGTCCAGTTCATCGATGCTCTTGATAGTGCAGGGTTGAAAGTGTAAGTGAAGCAGGCACAACCAAGAAGCATGCAAGATGCACTAACCAGGGCTCTAGAATTTGAGTTCTACGTCAGGTCCAGTATGTCCACTTTTCAAGCAGACCATAGTGCTGGATTCAAGGCAAGAAAGGGGCAGGTACGTGAAGCAGAAAAATTTGAACGAAGTTGCTGGGACTGTGGAAAGCCAGGACCTAGCTAGGAAAGAGGACTGCTACAAGTGGGGGAGGGAAAAGGAGAAGACCAGAGAGAGTTGCTCGTTCTGCAGGAAGCCAGGACACAAAAAGGAGGATTGATACAACTGGAAGAAGGAGCAAGAACAGAGCAGTGCAGGGAAATCTACAACGATAACAAAAGCGTGTTGAACATGTGGTGAGGTGGAACACTTCAGTTCTGAGCGTCTGAAGAAGAAAAAGGAGGACAAGAAGAATGCAGAAAACTAGTAAAAGCTGGTGTTAAGGCGCAAACACCAGCTGCCTTTTCCCAAGTAGCTCCACCACTGAAAAAATGCAAGAGGTCTCCGATTGACAGCGTGTGAGTATTTAGAATAGATGGCAAGAAGTGTTCCCCAGTGATTCAATCAGCTTCAGAACAGACTTTTGTGTGGCCTGATGTGTTACATCATAGGTATCTATCTGCCTGAGTCGTCAGAATAACTGTGTGGCGTAACTGGGCACTGCACAGAACTGAGGGGACCCCTGGATGTCTGGAATAAATTTGCAGGGCAAGAGGATATGCTTCCAGTCCACGTGGTTGACATGGAGGATCCTTGCCTTCTTGGTCTGGACTACGGGTATCTGATGTCCATGGGATGTAAGCTGGACTTCTCCTCCATGAAGCTGGAGAGTCGAGGAAAGTTGGTTCCCGTCACGGTAGTGAGACGTACCAGTTCTGGTGGCGAGGTGATGGTGCTTCACACTTCACTGATACCCACAAGAGCAGAACTATTGCTCCTGTGCAAGGTGAGTGGCTCTTTTGCTGTGTAGGGATGAGGAAGCCTGATGTATAATGCAAGACAAAGGCCGGAGTGACGGTGGGGAGAACTTTGGTGGAGATGCAGGTGAAGTGCCTGTTGTGGTGGCAAATTTCTCCCGTGAGCCACTGAAGGTCAACGACGGAGAAATTGTGGGACTGTGCTAGGCAGTGGACCCCGAGTGGCATCAGTGGAAGGCCTGTAAAATGAGTGTGGTCAACGATGGGAATCTGCCAGACCACTTACAAGATTTGTTTTCAAGGAGTTGCCAATACCTAGATGATCACAAGTGCTGCAGTTAAGGCAACTACTAGTGAAGTTTGCTATGTTCTTTCGACCAGAGACCTGTCAGACCTGGGATGAGCAGGTCTGGTAAAACATTGTATCGACATCGGGGATCACTGCCCGATTAAACAGCCAGCCCAATGGCAAGAAATGGAGGAAGTGATGGAGAATCTCCAAAGTCAAGAAGTGATAGAAAAGTCCTGCAGTCCTCGGGCATCAACAGTGGTTCTCGTAAGGAAGAAGGATGGCTCAGTATGGTGCTATGTCAATTATCGAGCCCTGAATGATGTGACAGTGAAAGATGCATACCCCTTTGCCATGGACTGATGACATGCTGGATGCTTTGTCAGGTGCCAATTGCTTCTTCACCCGAGATATGAAAGCAGGATACCATCAGGTCGAGGTTGCAGAGGACAAGGAGATAACACTACAGCCTTTTCATAAGGGAGGGGTTTATGGCAGTTTGAAGTGATGCCATTTGGCCTATGCAGTGCCCCAGCCACTTTTGAGCATCTCATGGATCATGTATTAAAAGGCCTGCACTAGCAGACAGCTCTCATCTATCTGGACGATGTAATTGTGTTTGGATGGACTTTTGATCAGGAACTGGAGAGGCTGATGGAGGTGTTCAAGAGAATATGAGCAATGCACCTGAATATGAACCCAAAGATGTGCTACTTGTTTCAGAATGATGTGAAGTACCTGTGACACATTGTAGGAGAGGGTGGCTTCTATACTAATCCAAAGAAGGTGGCAGTTGTGAAAAACTGGCTGGCTCCAACTTCTGTGAAACAGCTACAAAGTTTCCTGGGTTTGTGTACCTACTACTGGCATTTTGTCAAGGACTTTGCAATGATAGCTGCACCTCTGCAAAAGTTGTGGGGGAAGAGGCGGAAGTTTACATGGATTTCAGTGACTCGGAAGGCCTTCAATGAAGTCAAGCATGCGTTGGCAAGCTCTCCAATTTGCTATACCCAGATCAGAGTCAGTCCTTCATCCTGGACTGTGATGCTAATGACCAAAGGTATTGATAGAATCCTGTCACAGAAGAAGGATGACAAAGAGTATGTGGTGGCGTATTACAGCAAAAAGTTCAGCCAACCAGAGTGGAACTACTGTGTGACCCATATGGAGCACTTGGCAGTGATGACGAGCCTTGATTTCTGCCATCTCTACTTGTATGGGTCCTACTTCTTCATCTGGGCAGACCATGGAGCACTGAAGTGGCTGAAGATATTAAAGTATCCAGAAGGACAACTAGCACGCTGGCTTGGGAAGCTAGACCAGCGCAACTATGGGTGGGTACATGGCAATGCTGACAGCCTGAGTTGTCGGCCTTGTGACCCAGATTGCAAGCAGTGTAGTAGGAAAGATCGTAGCAAGAAATATAGTCGTACTGCAATGACAGGGCCAGATGAAGATCTTAAGAGGATGCAGATGGAGGATGTAGATTTACAACCAGTGTTTGAGTGGTTGCAAAGGAGTACAGTGCGACTATCTTGGGAAGTGGTTTCCAGGTTCAGCCCTGTGACTAAGAGCTACTGGAGTTAATGAGACCTTTTTCGCTTGAAAAACAGACTACTGGAGCATCAATGGGAGACACCCGATGGCCTCACCAAGTATTGGCATCTGGTTGTTCTGAAGAAAATGAGGTCTGAGATCTTGGATGAGTCCCATAACCAGATCACTAGTAGGCATCTGGGAGTGAAGGAAAGTCAACTGCAACAGGGGCTCTACTGGACTGGCTTGCATCAGGATGTTGAAGAGTGGTGATGGGCCTGTGATGTATTCTGTACCAAGAAGGGACCCAAGAAACGTGGTTGTGCCCCTCCTCAGCTGTACCAAGTGGGTGAATCGATGTGGAAAGAGTCGCAGTGGACATTGCTGGACTTCTGCCAGTCACTAACAAAGCAAATTGGTATATAAGTGTCGCCATGGACTACTTCACAAAGTGGCCAGAACCCATCCCTGATCATGAGGCTGTGACTGTTGCTCAGGTGTTGGTTGACAGTTTTTGTCGTTTGGGGATGCCACAAGAGCTACATTCGGACCAGGCTAGAAGCTTCGAGACTCGTGTCCTGTGAGTACTGCAATTTACTGGGTATCAAAAAGACCAGGCCGACCCCACTCAGGCCACATTCAGATGGGATGGTGGATAAATTCAATTGGACCCTGGTACAAGAACTGGCCAAGTACTGCACAGAGTGACAAATGGAATGGGATCAGAAGTCACAAGCGTTGCTGATGGTATATCGGTCTGTATCCCATGAGTCTACCAGCTACACCCCTGCAAAACTGATGCTGGGCCATGAGTTACATTTACCCATTCACTTGTTAATGGGAGGACCACCTGGTGAACAGCTGCCTACAGACACCTTCATCTA
This sequence comes from Birgus latro, assembly GCA_018397915.1. NCBI lineage: Eukaryota > Metazoa > Arthropoda > Malacostraca > Decapoda > Coenobitidae > Birgus > Birgus latro. The sequence goes on from JAGKTI010023455.1 coordinate 13,089, forward strand.
TGCGAAGCATCTTCAGGAAAGGCTGGCTGAGGTACATCATCAAGTGCCAGACGCTCTGAACGTTTCAGACTAAGTGATGAAGCGCAAGTTTGATGCCAAGGCAAGTGAGGTGGGCTTCAAGAATGGTGACAAAGTTTGGCTGTACAATCCTCAGTAGAAGAAGGGACAGTTAGCGAAGCTGCAGAGCCTGTGGGATGGGCCCTATACTGTGATGGATTGCCTGTTGGACGTAACGTACTGGACTCGAGGAGGCTGGCAGTCTCATCCAAGGGTGGTACACGTTAATCATCTGTAGCAGTACCATGGGCCAGGACAGTATAGCTGGAATGTCCTGGAAGAATCGTTCGCTCCCATAGCCAATGATGTTAAGGAGAACCTAGGAGTCAAAGTACAAGAGGCTTGTGACAGTTCCACGAGGGAAGTGAATCAGGAAAAGGACCGAGTCATTCCAAGAGGAGTGGACGTGTGGACGAGCAGGGATGTCATTGGAAGTGACATAGGAAAGACCTGATAAGTTGAAGGATTATTTTGTGTATAATTAGATGTTTCATTTCGATTAAAGATTGTCTGTATACATTGTGCATCTTTGTCGCCACAACAAAAATACTAGGGAGAGAGTAGTCTTGAGAAGTGGGATTTGAAAGTTAGGTAGTACTGGAGGGTTCCTGGTGGTTCTTTTTTTCTTTTCTTTTTTTTAATGCAAGGAAGAAGGAACTAAAGGCTGTGGGCCCGCATACTGTTCCTTCCAAGAAAAAACAAAAAAAACAATATAAAAGGGAGCCAAATTCAAGATCCATTTATTTCGAGATGCCTGGACGCACTGTGTTTGAAAGACTGGAGATCATAGGAAGTAGGGAATATAGACAGAGGAAGACAGTTCCAGAGTTGACCAGTTGCATAAATGAAGGACTGGGAGTAACGGTTAACTCTTGCATTAGAGAGATGGACAGAAAAGGGATGAGAGTTTGTTGCTAGATGGGTACTACGTGCCTGTCGTAGAGGTGGAGGGATGCAAGCAGACAGTTCAGAGGAACAGTGACCATTGAAGTAGCGATAGAAGAGAGATAAAGATGCCACAATGCGGCGAAGGGACAGAGGTTGAAGGGAACCAGTAAGAGGAGGAGAGTTAACGAGACGAGAAGCCTTTGACTCCACCCTATTGAGAAGAGCTGCATGTGGTGAGCCTCCCCACACATGAGAGTTGTACTCCATACATGGGCAAATAAAACTCGTGTACAAGGTCAACAACTGTGCAGGGCAAAGTTCGGAAGCGGCTTAGCACACCTAATCTCTTGGAAGCATTTTTCACAAGATATGTAATATGATCTTTCCAAGACAGATCCCGAGAGAATGAAACCCCAAGCATGTTCAAGGATGATGCAAAACTGAGCTGGACATTATTAAACATTAGTGCGTAATCCTGAGGAAGATTTTGTCGGGTTGATAAGTGTAGGAATTGAGTCTCTGATGCATTAAAAATAGCGAGATTATTTTTACCCCAATCAGAGATACGAGCCAAGTCAGACATTAGGTGTGCCATAGCCTCATCCCTTGTTTGTTGAAGTAATTGCTGAGATGGACGTTGCGGAAACCGAATGGAAAGGTGAAGGGTGGACTCATCAGCATCAGAGTGGATAGGGTTATATGTACAGCTTAGAAGGTCACTGATGAATAAAAGGAAGAGAGTTGGTGATAGGACAGAGCCCTGAGGA
>JAGKTI010023456.1:1432-14800 GCA_018397915.1 Birgus latro
CGGGGGGGGGGGTAGATTTAGCCTTCATTAATACCTGAAACACAAGAGATACTTAAGTTCGAGAAAATCGTCCCTATGCAATTGCCCTTTCCCTGGAGTCTATTCTCCTCCTTTCTGGGGACAAGGAGGGAGTTGAGGGACGTTTGCATAACCTGGAAGCTGTTAAATTATATATCGATGCCACCACGTGAATGCGTCCCTCTCTATTACCTAAGCATGGTCCCAGGGAATAGGCTTAGTGATATCGTACGTTATATTATTTTTTATCCATAAGTTAGCGCACACAGTGAGGTAATTTTAGTGTCCATAATTAATTTCTGATATGCTGTACTTCGCCCTTCATACCCACGCTATTATATATGTATTTATAGCCCATTAGGTACGCGGCGAGAGCGAGCTTATTGTACTCGCGTTTTGTGGGATTTTGTTCCATATGTCTACTGCAATTGCTGGTAGTGAGGGAAGCCTGCACACGGTGGCACCGATGTGACCCGGCGGTGGAGCTGCCTGGTTATACAAACGTCCCTCAGTCTCCCTCCTATCCCCCAAAAGGAGAATGGTGGGCTGTAGAAAGGCAACTTCATTCTGCAGTCCACCGGGTTTACGTTTCGGATGAAACTGGGGATGCTACTATTACTACTACTACCACTACTACTACTACTATTACCGCTACTGCTACTACTATTATTGCTACTACTACTACTACTACTACTACTACTGCTGCTGTTACTACTACTGCTACAGCTGCTGCTACTGTTATTTCTACTGCTACAACTACTTTTCTGGAAAATATATAAAAGTGTTTATTATTTGCCCATCGATATATATAAAGCAGAAGCCAGAACGTCTATACTCATTTTTATTTTTTTCATCGAGGCGAAGATGCACTTGAAAGGCTGGTGATGTCTGGCTGAATGCAACTTGCTCGAATAACATGGTTGCATTTCAAATGATTACTGGTGATGTGAATCGAAACTTACTAAAATACAACCATGTTATTCGGACGTGTTGCATTCGCCCAGTCGTCACCAACCTGTCCAGTGCATCTTCGCCTCGATAAAAAAGAAAATGAGTATAGTCTTTTTAATATAACTGAATTCTTTTCAAGCTATTTTTGAAAAATTGTTTGTTTTTAAGATACTTTGATTCAGTAAAAATTAATTAACACGACATTAATTCAAAGAGACAGTTTACTTCCTCAACTTTGTCTGCAGTGCTTCTAGAACTCTCTCTCTCTCTCTCTCTCTCTCTCTCTCTCTCTCTCTCTCTCTCTCTCTCTCTCTCTCTCTCTCTCTCTCTCTCTCGTTACATCTTATATCAATTTTGGCATCCTCAATTGTGATTGGACGATTATAACAAGGTGCTATTATGCTTATTCATTGTCCTATGCAATTTGACCAAATGCTGTTTTGATCCAAACCGCCGTGAGGATGGGCTCAGGCTGCTGCTGATGATGGTGGTGGTAGTGGTGGTGATGATGGTGATGATGATGATTTATATGGCCTCATTTCATTGACAGTTTTTTCGCTGCTAAACCTTGTCTTCACTGCCTCTGAAAATCTCTCTCTCTCTCTCTCTCTCTCTCTCTCTCTCTCTCTTCGTTAAGATTTTGAGTTAATTCTTCTTATATTTAATTATTCTTTAGACTTGCTACCACTGACTCCCATTATCATAGTACCTAAAGATGCATGAACAGCCTGAAGTATTGTAAATACTTTATTGTTAGTCTTCAAATTTACAGGATATTGTGTGTGTGTGTGTGTGTGTGTGTGTGTGTGTGTGTGTGTGTGTGTGTGTGTGAGCGCACGTTTCTTTTTCTTTTCTTGTATACGATGTTCCTTAAGTTATTGCGATGAAGTAACACACGGTCGAATCGCTCGTTGGAGACTCATTTGGTCCCGTGAGACTGATTTATGCTAGCAGCGTGGAGAAACTGGGGACACTTTTGCTATGGGAAGGGACTCTAGGCAATAACACTTCTATTATTACCTCCTCCAAGGAGGTTATGTTTTACTCCGCGTTGCTTTGTTTGTTTGTCTGTCTGTCTGTCTGTTAGCAGGATTACTCAAAAAGTTATGAACGGATTTTTATTAAATTTTGTGAAAGGGTGGGCCATGGGCCAAGGAAGAAATGTTTAATTTTGGGCCGAATCCGGATCCGGATCCAGAGTATCCCGCACGATATCTCCAAAAGTTCTCAATGAATTTTTCCATCCATTCATCCATCATCCAATCCTATGTTGCCCCACAAGGTGCGTAGGAGCCCGGGGGTAGGAAAGTTGGTCCTGGCATTTAAGATGAGAGTGACCAACCTTACTCATCCCTGAGTGGCATCATGTGAGCAATAAACTCCAACCACCCCATGAATATAAACCTTCACCGGCTCAGTCCGATTGGAGCGCCATAATTATCCACTAAACCACCAGGCGCCAAAATTTGGTTATATGGTTACCACCCAGCGTAGTAAATGGTTTTCTGGTGTACAGAAACCATTAGGCTTGTCACTCAGTGTAGAGTCACCCACAGGCAGAAGGAAGAAGAAAGAATGAAGGAAAGAAAGACAGAAGAGAGAGTGTAAAGTCACCCATAGGCAGAAGGACGAGGAAAGAATGAAGAAAAGAAAGACAGAAGAGGATGCAAGAGAGAAGGATTGAGGAGAGGAAAGGGTAGACACCCGAGAGCAGCACTCATTGAATTTCAATAAATTTTTTCGGGAAAGGTGGGCTGTGAACCAAGGAAGAATTTATTAAATTTTGGAGCGAATCCGGATCCTTTTTAATGGCAACGACACTGGCGGAGGCACGGGCTCTGAGCGCTTTCTAATAGTGCTACTAATTTTGTACACGAAAATTCAAACCATTTTTTATTTGTTTGGTATACTGTAGTAGGTGGGGGAAGGGGGGACCATCCACACTTGCAGCTTTGGAAATCATTTACTAAGCTGGATGGTAACCATGAAGTGAAAGGACTCCTAGGGGTTTTGTGGGTTTAGGCGCTCCAACTTTATGAGTCTCTTAACGGATTACATCCGAGGAATGGATGTGGCTAATTGCTCATATCATATCACCCATAAAGAAGCAATTGGTCACTTTCAAATGTCTAGACCAGGTACGGTAGTCCTGGGTCTCTACTCTCCTGACAAGACAAGAAAAAAAAAAAGACTGGATGATAGATATAGGTCGTGTAGGACTACTTCCGCATATAATATTTTGATGCTGGAAGTGTTAGATGTAACCTTAGTTAACCCCATCACTGCCTTATTTCAAGAAGGTAGCGTTGTGGTAACCTGAGAAAAGAGAGAGTAGCCTCAGCTCTGCCTGCGGTCAACCATCCTCCTTTCGAGGGACAGGGAGGGAAATGAGGGACGTTCATTTTCGCTGCCACCTTCACAGACTGCTACGTGGGTGCCACCACGTGAAGGCGTCCCTCTCAAGCACCACTTCGTTAAAGAAAACCTTTAGAGATTATCATTTTAATCTGACGAATTGCCTGATGCCTTAAATTAACACTCAGATTTCTTCTGGTCCTTCGGCCCTAGTTTCAGCCAAACAAAATTGTCCAGCATTAGTTGAAATAAAATACTATATCAGAATTGTGCCGACCATAATAGAAGTCACTGGTCTTAGGATAACTGGTGCCAGGTACGCTTCCTATGTAGGGACTATTGACATACCGAAGGGGATGAAAAGTGCCAGGAGAGTGAACAGGTTGGGTGTGTGTGTGGGGAGAATCATAGCAAAGTTAGCAGAAGCCACCACGCGCAGCACACACCCCACCACACACGCACGCGGCCACCCTCTTACTCCCAAACACCCGAGGACACGACTGAACACCTGCATGAGTGCGGTGCCTGTTCCCCCTCACTCTCCATCTCACGCACACTCCCCAGTCCAACTTCCCACGCTGTCCTCCCCCACCACCTCTACCTTCACCCTCACCCTGGTCATCCTTTATTCTCCTCCTCCCCTCCACTCTCTCCCTTCCCTAACTTTATCCTTTCCCTACCCCATCTTTACTTCCCTTCCCACTCTTCCCCTCCCCATCCCGCATTCTCCTCCTCCGCTCTCCCTCTTCCCTACCTTATTCTCTTACCACTGTCCCCCTCCCCTACCTATATCCCCCTCCCCCTCCTCAGTCTTCATTTTCCCTAACCACTCTCCCCTTCCTCTACCTATATTTCCCTCATTCTTCCCCGTCTTTATTTTCCTTACCACTCTCCCCCTCTGCTCTCCCCCTCCCTTACCTTTGTTCTCCCTCGCTGTTCCCTCCCTTACGCCTTCCCCCCCTCTCTCTCACTCTCCCCCTCATTTACTTCCACTATCTCCCTCCCCTACCCTCATTCTGCCCCTCCCTATCCCTCATTCTGACCCCTCCCCTTCCCCCATTCTACCTTTCCCTCATTCCGTCCACAACCCACGATCTCCCCACCCCCAAGCTTCCCTATTTCACTCTCCCTCTTCCTCAGACTCCTCCTCCCTCACTCTCTCTACCTATTTCTCACACTCCTTACTTTCATTCTTCCATTCTCTCACGCCCTCCCACCCCACCCTCACTCTCCACCTCCCTCTTCTCTTTTCTCCATTCTCTCCCTCGCCCTCTCCTTTCCATCTCTCCTTCCACTTTCTCCTCCATTTGCAAAGATTTTACAAGATTTTACATGGACAGCAAATCACCAAGTGTGAAGGAATGAGATGTGCTGAAGCAAGAAAAACATTGCCGAAAATTAAGTGTGGGAATGAGAAATTGACTAACAATAATAGTAATAATAATAATGCTAATACCTATAATACTACTATTGCTGCTACTACTACTACCCTTGAAGTAGGAGTTGTCGTAGTAGTATTGTATTACTAGTAGTAGTAGTAGTAGTAGTAATAATAATAATAATAATCATCATCATCATCATCATCATCATAATAATAATAATAATTACAATCATAATAATAATAATCATAATCATAATAGTAATAATTAATTGATAATGATACGATGCATCATTCCCAGCTTTCCACTCTCCTGACTAAAAGTTCATCTCCGTAGTTTATACTATCGCTCCATCAGTGCCTTTGACTCACTCAGAAACTGCATTTGTAACGATCTGGTACCGTGAAATTGGATACCTTTAGTAATTATTATTCCCTTACAGGTGAAACTGGACGGGGACTATAGGTTTGCGCAGTTCCGTCAGTGCGTCAGTCCGTCTGCACATGTGTGAACAGATTTAGATATCGCTACACATAATTGTCCCCCATACCGTGATGGTGTGTGGCGCGCAACAACCAGCCATCTATTCCCAAGGTCAAGGTCACACTTGGGACTCAGACAGTGTCAGGCGCTGTCATACTTAACAACCATACCTATTACATTCGTGTCCGCTTTGTAACTTCCACATGCATGGACAGATTTTGATATAACTTCACACAATTATTCCCCATACCATGATGGTGTGTCGTGCACAACACCCAACCATCTACTCGAAAGGTCAGTTACATATGTATGGTTATCATCCGGTAGGGGACTTTGCATTGCATGGCAATACTGAATGCACTTATTATTGTTATTTTTATTATTATTATTATTGTTGTTATCCTTTTCCTTCTCCTTCTTCTAAACTTCGTTCTCCTACCCCTCCTCCGACTCCTCCGTCTTCTGCTTCTTCTTCTCATCCTTCTTCTCGTCCTCGTCCTTCTCCTCGTCCTCCTCCTGCTCCTGCTCCTCCTCCGTCTTGTTCTTCTCGTTCTTCTTCACGCACTAAGGGAGTTCAGTAGACGAATTCCTAAATCTAACGTAAAATTTTCCATCTTTTATTGCTCTTGTAAAGCCAAGACGCTCTCGGGCTCCTGTAACTCACTCTTAGCTAAGTAAAATAGTCTGGTGTTAGCTGGAAGGGAATGCTAGAGGCAGATGAGGCAGGCAGGAAGTCATGGGGAATGACTTGGGTTTCGTACATAATACACTACCACAAAATATAACCATTTTCTCTCAAAGTTTATCATCGAAAACAGTATTTAAAGGGTCCTCTGTTATATCACTCAAGCTCCAATGACTCACTCCCAGCTGGATAAAATCTTTCAGTGTCAGGTGCAATAGAAAGGGTCAGTGCTACCAATTTTAACATGCAGGCTCTAGGCTGAATCAGCTGTTGTCCGTCTGTCCATAACCACACTCCCGAATCCCACCGTTTGGTGTGATATGGTGTGGTGTTGTGTGGTGTGGGAGGGTGATTTTGTGTGGTGTGATGTGGTGCGATATGGGAGGATTATTCTGTGTCGAGTGGTGTGGTACGGTATGGAAGGGTGATTTTGTGTTGTGTGATGTGGTGCGATATGGGAGGATTATTCTGTGTCGTGTGGTGTGGTACGGTATGGAAAGGTGATTTTGTGTTGTGTGGTGTGATATTGGAGAGTATTTTTTTTTTTTTGTGGTATGGTGTGCTTTGGTTTGGTTTGGTTTGGTGTGATATGGGAGGGTGATTTTCTGTGGTGTGGTGTGGGCTGTGGTGTCGTTTCGCTAAATTCTCTGAAGTCAGCAGAAGCGAAGTACCGCGTGTACGAATACCGCTAGTGACAGGCAGACGGACAGAGGAACTTGCAGAGATGCTGTGGCACTAAAACAAAAAGAAAAATTCTACAGCATTTCCATAGCACTTCTTTGTGACTACAATACTTTCTAGTGTTAATCTATTGTTACAACTCGCCATTCAGGATAGAGAAATGGCAATTTTAGGCCAAAGAAAATGAAGAGAATGTAGTTTGCAGGCTCCTGGCCTTTGGTTCCTTCTCCCTAGCATTGAAACACACACACACACACACACACACACACACACACACACACACACACACAATCAGTTTCTAGCCATTTGCGACAGAAGTGGTATTTAAAAATCTGTTAAAATTGCCGGAATACAGTTTCTCACATTCTGAAATTTTGTCAAGCCCCTGAAAGATCAAATCGACTTGCCCACAGTAATCCAGTCAAAATACATAAGGATTGGCTGATAACGGTGTACCTAATAATTTTAGTCACGAAGTTGCGAAATGGAGAGTATATACACCACCAGCCTTCTCTCTCTGCAACTGAGCTGCGTGAAATTAACTGCAAAAGGGCGAAAATCTGGATCAAATTAAGGTAAAGGAGCATAGTCACGAAGAGGGGATATGGAATGGGTGTAAAATCATATAAATGCGTTTATCTGTAACCTAGCTGCGTGAAATTAGGTACAAAAGGACGAACATATGGGAGAAGCATAAGTAAGAGCTGACCCATCATTCTGAAATCTTACATGTCGGTGCAACTCGTTCTCATTAAATAGGTTTAAAATGATCATCTCTCCACCTTGAATGCTGAGCTGTAACAAGAAATGCACTAGTATACGGTGCAAGTCACGAAGAAGTTCAGTGAAGAGAATGTAAATCCGTAGTATAGCCTTATTTTGCATTGAGCTATGGGAAATAAGATGGAAAAAAACGTAAATCTGGGCCAAATTAAAGTGAAGCAGCTATAGTAGAGGCCAAGATGCTTCGGTTTCAGCCGAGTCGATCAAGCTCAAGAGTCAAGACAGCAGACACAACGACTACTCCCTCGTTATTCTCTTCAGAGTGGACGGCATTACCCTGTTTATATCGCTTTAATACCGACTCTCCCTCGTTTATATCGTTTCATATCGCTTAGTTTGCATCAGCGCCATACATGAGGACACTGAGGTGTGATGTGTAGAAAATAACACCAAGGAAGAGATGTTGCTAAGCGTCCTGTGCTAAAGTGTGTAAAATATTGCCTTTGACTGTTTTGCCAACGCCTTCCCTCCATCATGTGTTGGGTAAGTGTAGCCAGATATACATTTCTGTATCTGCTTCTCTATCTATCTTTCTATCTATATATCTGTCTGTATATTTATCTATCTATCTATCGATCTATCAGTCATCTGGTCTTTCTGTCAGTCTTTTTGTCTTTTTCTGTCTCTCTCTCTGAATCTATATCTAATCTATCTATCCATCTGTCTATCTATCCATCTATTTATCTATAGCCAGACATCCTAATCAGGGAGGGGAGGGCCAAAAACAAATCACATCACTGTCTCTTTAGCCTCTGCCATAAGGCTACCCTTCCTCCAACTGCCACAACCCTCCTTCATTTACCTCTCCACCCCATCCCTCCATCTTATCCACAGTCTCCCCTTCCACCTTACTCACGTACTCACTCCTAGACATTCCCCCCTTCATCATACTCTCTTCACCATTTTGAGCGTTTATTTATTTTCTTTAATGTGCCCCTGCTGCCTCCAGACTTCATCATTCATTTTTAAAAAGACCTCTCTCGGTGAAGGAATTATTGAAGGTTTAATCTAACCGTGACAATTAGAAAAAAATCTCCCTAATCTGTCCTAAACTGAAAAAATTGTCTGCGGGTAGCAAGAATTACACACACACATACACACACACACACACAAACACACACACACACAAACACACACACACACAAACACACACACACAAGACGTTCTCAGTATGAAGTGGTTAATAGAATTCGTTCTCTTGTAAATCACGTACTTTACCTTTAACTGCTGTTGTAAATTCTCTCTCTCTCTCTCTCTCTCTCTCTCTCTCTCTCTCTCTCTCTCTCATAACCGTCATAACACTCAGGCTCTCATGTCTAACATTCAGCTGAATACAATGATCTTAGTTAAATGGCATAAAGTGCGAGAGTTGTTTCGGGCATGAGAGAGTTAATACACTTACACGACACAAATTCAAACCCAACAAGCTTACCCCTACACTCTCATCAACGATAATTGCTTGTCCTGCTGGTGTGGGAAGGGTGTATGAATGCTTGGGAGTGATTAACGTGTTTTACTGAGTTTGTGTTGCATGAAAAAAATAACAAATTTGTAGTTCAGTAATGTGTCTCTCTGTCTTGCTTGGTATATGTTTTAAATATAATAATTTTTCACCTGCAGTCATCATCATCATCATCATCATCATCGTCGTCGTCGTCGTCGTCTTCCATTTATGTTAGGTACATTCCTAGGCCTACTTTCCATTTTTATCATCACCATCATGTGTAGCAAGGGTCAGCCCTCTGCAGGACTAAAAGCTTTCACATTTTTATCCAGTCTGACCAGTTGACAGCTAGCCTGTTCCTTTCAACCCCACCACATCTACTCTCATCTCGCCATCATGTTATGTCTCTCTTCATCTCAGTCCATCACTGGGTTCTCTCGCACCGTGGTTGTCCTACGAAGGACGTCACCTGCCACATTCACTTCTCATTTATTTTGGTGATAATATCTTCTCAGTTCGCTTATTCCCTTATCCAGAAAGATTCTATATTTAATTATTCATTTATTTGCCTATCTACCTATCTTTTTATACGCCTATCACTCCATGTGGCACCTAAGATAAGCTTGTATTCTAAGTGGTCTTGCACCCATCGTAGCACTTCTTCCTGAACGATTTATTCTGCTCATTCACATCAGTACCCTCTTGTATGTAATTAACGGAACTAACGTCGATATTAAAGCTACATAAATAACATAAGAAAATGTTAAGGTGTAATATGCATAATATATCGTTTAGAGAATGCAGTTGCGATACCTATTATAAGACCTGTAATACGGCCGATAACTTTTCCTTTCCTCACAACTTAAAGAGTTCTCACCTGGATCTTAATAAAATTCATAAGTGAATATATCAATAAATAACGGAAGAGAAACCTACACATGACCTTATCTGTTTATCTACGGCTTTATCCCCTCACACACACACATACACATAACCACATTAAAAGTATGTTGAACTCGCGTCCTTTCAAACAGCAGATTTCTTGTCTAACAACTTCATCACCATTTAGTGGCTTAGCCATCAATATTTCTCCTCGCATCTTCTCTCTTCCGCATCTCCTGCAAAATTTTGACTTTTCTTTCATTCCCAGTCCTTTTCCTTCTTTACGCTGGATAGGAAAATTGTGTTTTGAGTTGTTTGGGGAAAAGAAAAGGGATGATGATGATGATGATGATGATGACTGAATTGTGTGGTGCGATTATAAGTTTGGTACGCTGACTCATGCCCTCTCACCTCTTTTGGAGAGAGAGAGAGAGAGTATATTACCCAGGTCATGCATACAGATAGCTTCTCTAGTCCCCCGTTCTGTTAGTCTGACTGACATAAGCCTTTTATGTTGTATGTGGGACATATTTTCCTTTGCATTGATATGGGACATATTTTACTTTGCAATGATGTGGGACTTATTTTCCTCTGCAATGTAGGCGATACTTTCAGTAAGAGTAGTGTCTTTTGTTAATCAGTTACATAATTTACCTGCGTTGGCTGAATGCGATTAGTCTAACCTGATAAATGCTGATGGGGAACCTATTCAAGGTGTTGTGCATCCTTTGTGGTGCAGCTGCAACGTCCACGCGGGAGCCAAACTTCATATTTCCCTGCGCCTAGCCGTGGGAAGGATTCTGATCTGACCCTTGTGAGATGTTGTCTGCCGAAAGGGGGCACCGGATCCCTACACGTTGTATGCGCTGTACTGTCCCGGTACTTGAAGGACGGCCCCACAGAAGCAGTTGCTTACCTTTGGTTGGCAGGTCTGCTCGGCCAGACACACCGGGGTTTTAACAACAACAGCAACTCTAATCCGACAAATATCTCTAACCCCTTTCAGCTCGACTGATGACCAGATGTATCCAGGTTATTTTTTTTTACTACAAACCAAGGAGACTCATTCCTGTCCTATAACTAAGACTCACTGAGGTTTATGGAACCAAGATTTAGTAATCAAGTGATGAGTGGCCCAGTTCCTTTTGGTCAAACCGACTATAGTCCATGGAACTTAAAATTTTGAATCCTGTACCTGTTCCTTCTATAGTTCATGTATTTTGACTAGGCGGAGATTTTTGCCCTAAAAGCTTAATATCCATAGGTCAGTGACAAAAAAAGATAGGGCCACGACTCAACACATTTTCCATAGCACTTCTTCGCGACTAGCATCATATTCTAATGCTAATCTTTTGCTACACCTCAGCATTCAAAAGGAATATGGCAATTTGATGCCTAGTTGAAATGAACAGAATATAGTTCAAGAAATTTCTGAGGCTGAATAAAATCCTCAGGATTATTTATAATGAAATAGAAGTTCGTCCTTGTGTTGTGTGTGTGTGTGTGTGTGTGTGTGTGTGTGTGTGTGTGTGTGTGTGTGTATGTCTGTGCGTTTGTCAGTGTGTGTGTGTGTGTGTGTGTGTGTTAAAAAAATTTAAAGTTTCATTTTCCCCACTCTGTAATAAACATATTCTCCCTTCCATTTTTTCTTTTCTTTCTTTAAATAGTTGCTTTCTTAATTTTTTCCTTTTCTCACCCTTCCCTCAGTTTTTTCTTGTCTCTCTCATTATCACTATTTCTTTCTTCTTTCTACCTTGTTTTTCTTATTACCTTTATTCTCAGTTTCCAAATTTCTCCCTCTTCCTTGCTTTATTCGTCACTTTCCAAATATCTCCCCCTTCTTTGATTTGTATTTCTTCTTCCTTTCCCCACCTCATTTTCCCTTTATCTCGCATGTATCCTTAGTTGTTTTTATTCCCACTGAGCTTCCCCCGCGTCCCCACATTACCATAAATCTCATATAGAAGCTTTTCCCACTTTTCTTCTTCAGTTTGGTTTACCGCCCTTCTCTTTTTTCATTACTTCTCCACCATGTTACTTCTCGCTTCTCCCTTTTCACATCTTCCTGTCTGCCAGGTTTTTATATATATACATATTTTTTCTGCTCTTGGTATATATCTTTTTATTTTTACTTCTCCCACCTACCATTCTCCTCTTTTTCCTCCCTCTTTCTTCACTCTTACCTCCCTTTTTTTCCCCCTCTTTTCCCCTCCCAATTTCTCCGTTGACCCTATTCTTATTCAGCTGTCCCCCGCGCTCTCAGATTACCAAAAGCATTGTATGTAAACATTTCTCCAGTCCTATTTCATTTCTTCCCCCTCCTTTTCCTTATTTCTGCAATTTTCTTTCTCCTCTTTCTCTCTCTTTTTGATTTCTAACCGTTTTCCTAAGTTCTCTTTATTTCATCCTTTATAACCACTTTTCTCACACCGTCATTTTTCTTATATCCCTCGAGTTTCTCCTCTTTATTGGTTTTATTTTCCATTCCCCTCCCTTTTCCCCATTTTCCTCCTTCCGTCTCTCCCTTCTTCCACCTTAATTATTTTCTTGCTTCTCCTCTTCCACCCCTTTTCCACACTTCTCCTTTTCCCCCATTTCTCTTTTCCTTATTATTTTCTTATTTCACCTCCTCTCCCCTCTCACTTTCTCTTTCGTTCCCATATCTCCGCTTTCTCTTCCTTCTCCCTCTTTTCCTCCCCCTTTCTCCTTTCTCTCTTCGTCGTTCTTATTCCTGTTCAGCTGCCCTCCGCGTTCCCACATTACCATAACTCCCACAGGACACAGACGAAAAAATTTTGGGTTTGAAACGCCTCGTGCGATTTTATGGGTGAACGATGAAATGGTGAAGTGTGCTGAGAGAGAGAGAGAGAGAGAGAGAGAGAGAGAGAGAGATTGGGGGAGGTACGCAGATAATCAGTGTATTCGAAATTAAGCCAATAAAGAGGAAAACTAATAAAACAGACATTACAAGTGACGGAGGTGGGCACATATATAAGGTGACAAGATAGAACTAACAAATACAGTATATGTTAAAGATTTGTATATTCCCTTCTAAAACTAAAAATAGGGAGAGAAGGATTACAACTTAGCCTGTGATAAGCTTGAATATAATAGAAGGGGAAACAGACGGAAGGATGAGCATTAGATAGCCTGAAGTAAGCATGATAAAATGGGAGACAGAAGCAAAGAAAGAACATTAAATAGCCTGGGGTAAGCATAAATATTAAACATGTGGTGTCAGGCACAACATACCTCGCCCGACAGCAGTTGTTTTATTGCTGTTAACTACTGAACTGGTACTGCCATTTGGCGTCAGTACGGTACACATTTAAAGTCTAAGCTGATGGCGCAAATGTTTTCAAGTTACGCCCTCTGAAAATCCGTGATCTTGTGCTTGATTTTTTAAGGTCACTCATGGTCAAAGGTCATGGTGCCAAATAAAAGCCCAGATGACACTTCGTATATCTGGTAATAGTAAATATCTATCTTCAGCGAGTTTCGAGTTATAGTCCCCTGAATATCCGTGACCTTGAGTTTGACTTTTCAAGGTTACTTACGGTCAAAGGTCAGGGTACCAATTTAAAACCATTGTGAGACTTCCTATATGCTGATAATAGCAGATGTACGGATCTTGAATTTGGCTTCCTGATATCCATTTTTTTCCCATAGAGGGAACAATTTGCTGGCTCCTGGCCTTCAGTTCCTTG
>JAGKTI010023457.1:0-14799 GCA_018397915.1 Birgus latro
ACAATTACATCCACCCAGCAGTCAATCCATATACAATAGAAAGTACACTTTAGCTGAAAATAATTAACAGCAAGAGTTTGGTACATTTGAGGTCGCCATTATTTTCTTAATACTTGCCCTTTATAACATATACTTACGGCTAATAAAGGGCTCGTCGTTGGTGTCCATGGTTGGGATCGCCGTGACTGCCTGTTTGTCCTCGGTGTCCTCGGTTGGGATTGCCATGACTGCTCACTTACAACTATACTTACTGCTAATAAAGGGCTCGTCGTCAGTGTCCGCGGTTGAGATCACCGCGACTGCCTGTTCGCCATCGGTGTCCACAGTTGGGATAGCCGTGACTGCGCACTTATAACTATACACTTATAGCTACAAAGGGCTTGTCGGTGTCCACGGTTGGGATCGCCACGACTGCCCGTTCGTCGTTGGTGTCCACGGTTGGGATCGCCGTGACTATGCACTTATAACTAATAAAGGTAAGTCAAGAATCCCTATGCAAACTTAGGAAGGTCACATTTTAACACCCTGCATGGGTGTGAACACTCGTGTGGATTTTGTGTATTCTCCGGGAATCCTCAGAGAGGCCCACAGTTTGAGACACACCACAGGGTATTTCAAACACAGCCTCAGATTGCCTCTGCGGGTGTCTCGAACTTCCCCCTTAACCTATGGTACATACAGTATGTACAAGCCCTACACTTATGACTAATAAAGGCTCGTCGTCAGTGTCCGCGGTTGGGATCGCTGTGACTGCCCATTCATCATCGGTGTCCACGGTTGGGATCGCCGTGACTGTGGGCTTATAATGTATGGTACATAAGTATGTACAGACACTAGACATATTATGTCCTGTGGGGCCAACGGGCAAGATGTCAGGTCTGCACCCACATTATCACTGCCCTTTCTCTCACACGACTCAGAGATTATGGGCATGGATTCAAATGGCACAGGAAGGAAACATTCCTCAATGGTGGTACATCGACACACATTGCAGGAGTCATGAAACTATCTATTTCCTGTCCCATTCCCGGCCAGAAAAAGTCAATACGGATACGGCCTTGGGTTTTCTTTTTGCCCATATGACCTCCTGATGCTGAACAATGACCCCATTCTAACACTGCTTGGTGGTACTTTGCGGGAACAACAAACTGCAGTCGAACCTCACCCTGGGGTGTTTGTGACTCATAGTAGAGCCGTCCTTGTTTGCGAAGGAACCTGGCTCGTCCACCCCATGAATACTTGGTCACTTTACCCTTTTGTTTCTTCCGCACAACAGCAAGTGTCGGGTCAGACTGTTGTTCTTGGACAACATCTTGACTACAAATCAGATCTTGCGGCAAGGCAATGGCCACCGGGGCGACATGATTTGGAGCCTTGGCCATGGCTCGTGTTACTGCAGCCGAAGTCTGAGTAGTGACGTCTATGTTGCAACAAGACTTGGCACCTGGTATGTTACCTATAATGAGGTCAAACATAGGTTCTTGCATAACATCTGCAACTGTTGAACCTGTGTAAAAGGGTGATGCTACCTGGATACGTGCCTCAGGGAACAATCTCACTGATCCGTCAATAAGATGAGCTTGGACCTGTCTGCCTGTGTATTCTTCAGGACGAACAAGACTCTGCCTGACAGTGCAACCTGAGGAACCATTGTCTCTCAGAACATTAACAGTAACACCTCCCACAAACCCTGGCTGATCAGGGAAGGCACTGTTACCTATGGGAGGGCCTGTGGAGAAAGCGGCCAGCCATTGATAAGGCTGCATGGCACTCAACTCTTCAAACGTGACAGGACTAGATGCCTTAGGGGTCATACCCGAACTAGGTGCACGAGGAGTCGAACTTTGACTAGGTGCATGAGGGGTCGTACCCGAACTAGGTGCATGAGGAGTTGTACTCACCATCTGGGGATCAAGAGCATTGATGGCCTGTGGAGGAGAGTTCACCATCTGAGGGGGACTAGTGAACTGTGAAGGAGGACCTGTGCTGGTGGAGACGGCACCATCGTGCGCTTGTTGGGGAATGAAGGCTGTGTTTGCCTCCTGCCACCGATACACTGGGGCTGGTGCTGAACAGGTTTGTCCCACTTGTCGATTGCGTGGCTGATACTGCTGCTGGTTAGGGTACTGCTTGTACCTCTTCCAGTCAGGTTTCTGTATATTCTGCCCCTGGTCCTTCTGCCATTTTCCTGGACCATGACCATTATTCAGAGAATGGCCTTGCTGTTGGGATTCGCTCTGAAATGGCTTCCCAGACTTGGCAGTATCTGTCCTGTTCCAGGACTGTTGCCTACGAGTTTGGTACCCGTACGCAGTAAACAAAGCATCAGCCTTTTCCACCATTTGGTTTGCATCCTTCAGTTTGCACATCTTGAGCTGGGCCATAAGCTCAGCATGCCAGGACTTTTCCAGTTGTGTGCGCAGCACAAGGTCGATTATTGCCTCTCGCGTGCTAGGAGTCTCTTCCTTCTCCATCCACTCGCCTAAGTATGCCGTGAGATGGTCAAGGAACTGTACAGCTGTCTCCTTTTCCTGGAGACGTGCCTTCATGAACAGATTCCTAGCGTCATAAACTGTAAGACCGTATGCTTTGATGAGTGCGGTCTTCATCATCTCGTACGTGAGATTATCTCTGCGAATTCTGTGGAGAATGTCGAGGGCACGGCCCTCAAACAGGCTAAGGAACTGAAGCCGCTTAGCTGCCTCATTCAGATCATACAGCCGTGTCATGTCTTCGAAACGAGCTATAAATGGCTCGATTCGCTCGCCTTCCTTGTAAGAAGGAAGCTTGAGACATGGAGTTGCTAGAACAGGTGCTGGGAGAGCACTAGTAGAGCTTGGGTTGGCTGCACCCGATGTGCCTGAAGCCAAGGAGTCTCACTTCAGCTTCAGCACTTCAAGTTCGTGTTTGTCACGTGCCTCGCGCTCGGCGTGCTCGTGTTCACGTTCTCGCTCCTTCTCGCGTTTCTCGGATTCACGTTCTCTTTCATGTTCCTCGCGCTCGGCACGCTCGTGTTCACGTTCTCTCTCACGTTCCTCGCGCTCGGCACGCTCGTGTTCACGTTCTCTATCACGTTCCTCACGCTCACATTCTTTCTCACGTTCCTCATGCTCACGTTCTTTCTGACGTTCCTCGCACTCATATTCTTTCTGATGTTCTTTCTGACGTTCCTTGCGCTCATGCTCTTTCTGACGTTCCTCGTATTCACGCTGTTCTTTTTCGTGCTCACGCCGAATTTTCCGCTCTTCACGGGCGGCATTCTCGCGTTGCTGCTCATAATTGCAGGGGGACAGGGCATAATCTCTAATTTCCTGGGGGTTAGTAAGCCTCATATCTTTTGCTTCCTATAAGTATGTACTGGTTTCCATGATGCTCAGATTGAGACTGAGTGAAGACTGAGACCGATATGCTGGCTGGTGTGCAGCAGTCTACCTAACTAAGAGTGAGTGAGCGATTCCGGTAATAATTTCAAAGCTAGGAGTTTATATCCCGGAATGAGGTCGCCAGATGTCAGAGGGAAAATGAAAAATGTAGCTATGAATGCTAGGAATAACTATCGAGTCGATTATCACGGGAGAATCGACTCGTGAAATCAAGTGGCGATTTCACTTTTATGCTGGCTTACTTCACCAATTCTCTAGAGTCGAGCATTTATAAACCTTCTCAACAGTACACAGCAGAGACTAAACACTCAAGAAGGCTGTATTACTGTACTGTTGGCCTCTGAGAAAGTTAGTTTCTCCCCTTAACATTAAAATAATAATAATAATAAACAGGATCTTGGCTGAGCCAAACTCCTAGCTGGCACAACGGATTTAAGAATTAATACCGAGAACTGGCCTAAGTACCAGTCGTGATTAATATGAGGAGTTGTGCTAACTCGGAGTAGCAAAAGTGTACTAAGTATGTGGGGAAATCAACCACGACTGTTACATTTAACAAAGCTCAAGAAAACGAACTGTGAATTTATTAATTACAAGAAAATAAATATACGTTACATGGATCAATTCAAAAAAAAAAAAAGGGAAATGCACTCACTCAAGCACTCAGACAAATAGCTAAATAAAGCCTTAAGCCTAGGAAAAACAAAAAAGAAATACTAGTCACTAAAGATGAGACCGTCACTGCTCAAGTCGATCACCAAGTTGGTGGAAGATTGGGGAAAACGCTGATACTTCAGGATTTTTCGAGATCACTAGAAGAAATCAATCCGTGTTGAGTATAGCAAACCCGCTCTTTGTGACTGCTAAAGGACGACTGACTCAATGCTTGATCTAAACAGAGGCATCGTGTGAAAAAGGGCGTGGTCACCTAACGGCTAGGGAGGCAGAAATGACAATTCAGAAATTATCGCTCAGAGGAATGCACTGTGTGTACATAAAGACAGTCACTCGCGAAAGAATGACGAAAGTTTTGAAAATTTGATGCAAATACAAGTACACGAGTGGTCGGTTAAGAGAATGGCAAATTCTCAAGGACTTCAGAACTATTTGTCGCTCCCGCAAAATCAATCGATGTCACGATTTACGATACATAATTTCACGATGTAGAAAATTCGTGACAACGTACTCCTCCCCCCCCCCAGTGAATGAAACACCACGGTGACCAAACAGGAAAACTATATTGTATCGATCGTGCTATCCCTTTGATTATTAATTCTCTCCCTCCCCAGTGTAAAGGCACACCAGTGTTAGTAAAGCTACCAACACCATGTCCTTTGGAAACGACACCCACAAAGTGATCGTGTCATCCCCTTGATTATTAATCCTTCTTCTCCCCAGTGTACAGACACGTTAGTCACCGTGTGTCTAGCCATCTCTGAGTGTTTCTCAACAATACTGCAGTCCCTCCTCTCAGCACGCTACAGCGTGGCTGACCCCTTCCGTGATAGACCACCGACCAGATTTGTGTCTATCGACATAGTGTTAATGTAATGGAACCCTTGTACTAGGCCATCCAGTGCTATACTATATTGGGATATTGTCTATCTATCTATATACTTAGGCTGCTTCCCCCAAGAAAAGGGAGGTAGCCGAGACAGGTCAACACACAACCAATTTACCCATCCACTCATACACATTCATTCGCATCTTAGCCCCAAAGGGGAAAAGAGACAGATCCTCACCGCACCACACCACAAGAGGGTCAACTACACAGTGCAGTCAGTGACATCCGCAGCAGGGCCCGACAGCAAAGCTGGTTTACCCCTGCCACATCATAATGGATCCAGCCCCTTACCTGCACCTGACCTGAACAGCTGATCAGACAAAAAGCAGGAGAATATCCTCTCAGGGCTGCGCCATCATTTATTCATTCACAATTTCTCTCAATTCATTTCTATCACGCACAGCCACTCTTCCTTGCTCAACAGACAACCCTCCCGCATCCAACGCTCTCCTCACACTGTCCATCCATCCTATTTGTGGTCTTCCTCTCAGCCTTACACCTCTCACATCAGATCTAGTTATCTTTTTCACCAATCGCTCATTATCCATTCTCTCCATATGCCCAAACCACTGCAACACCCTCTGTTCAACTCGATCAGCCATCTCCCGAACAGTTCCAGTCTCCTTCGCACTTCATCATTCCTCACTCGATCCATACGCGTCACTCCACACATACTCCTCAGACACCTCATCTCCATTACATTCAAACTTTTCCTCTCTGCTACACCCATATTCCATGTTTCAGCCCCATATAATGCAGTCGGTACCACAACACCCTCATACAACCTTCTCTTTACATCCATTCTGAGTGAACGACATCCAAACACTTTTTTCATTCCTCCCAGCACCTTTCCAACTTCATTCATTCTAAACTTCATTACTGCATCTATCCTTCCATCCGTAGCAACATGTGACCCTAAATACTTAAAACACTCAACCTCCTCAAGCAACTCACCAGTCAAAACTATATTCATCCTCCTACCATCTATCAACCTCGTACACTTCATCACTTTACTCTTATTCTCATTTATTTTCAGTTTCCTCCTTTCACACACCCTTCCAAACTCCTCTGCCAACTGTCTCAATCTCTCCTCTGAATCAGCCACCAGTGCAGTATCATCTGCAAACAGCAGCTGCTTCAGATTCCACTCTCTACCATCATTCACCAGACTCAGTTCTCCATCTAACACTCTTGCATTCACCTCCCTTACAACACCATCCATATAAATATTAAACAACCAAGGTGACATCACACATCCCTGCCGCAGCCCCACTCTCACGGGAAACCAATCACTCACAGTATTTCCCACTCTTACACACGCTCAACTATTTACATAAAAACTTTTCACTCCTTTTAGTAACCTGCCATCAAGCCCATTCAATCTTAAAACATTCCACAAAGCATCCCTATCAATTCTATCATATGCTTTCTCTAAATCCATGAATGCCCAAAACACATCCTTACCTTTCGCTAAATACTTTTGACACACCTGTCTCACAGCAAACACCTGATCCACACATCCCCTCCCTCTCCTAAAGCCACACTGCTCATCACCAATCACTCCCTCTGTACCCTCTCTAACTCTCTTAATTAACACTCTACCATACACCTTACCTACCACACTCAACAGACTTATACCTCTAAAGCTAGTACATTCATACTTATCACCCTTACCTTTATACAATAGGACCACACAAGCACTTGCCCAGTCAATTGGCACCATACCTTGCACAAAGCACACATTCAACAATCTTACTAACCAGTCAACAATAGTCGCTCCATCACATTTCAGGCATACCACAGCACACCCATCCATACCTGCAGCTTTCCCTGTTTTCATCTGCTTTACTGCCTCTTGCACTTCCTCCATCGTGATCAAGGATTCATTCAACTCTCCCAACACATCTATTCCTTGCACCCTTACATCTGTAACAAGTGTATTTCTGTGTCCAATATGTAAGTGTAATAGAAGTACCGTAAATACTGGGTGTATTCTACCATACTTTCCCTAAGCCGGAATAGAGACAGATTATAATTGAGCAAAACCTTGTACTAACCCTTCTCTGGCCAACCCAGAATCTATTGTATCTAGTGTTGTAGTATTTTTCTCTGGGAAGATATTTGTAATACATGTGTGTAACAGTTCAGTCTTGTTTTTGTGCCCAGTCCTTTCCTTAGAAATGCCGACCCGGTCTTGAATAAGAACCCGCTGTGAGTCTGCGTATTTGACGGGACAAGAAGTCGCCCCTCAGAAACGCAACAGGTAATAAGTTCACCTCTCGCCAACGTGTATAAGGGACGAGTAGTCGGCCCTCAAATACATGGCATAACACTGGTGGCTAGCGTTGGTGCTTGACCCGGACGGTGGGAAAAAGGACTTGGAAAAAAAATTGGGAGAATGGCAGCCAAAACACATGTACCCCTACCAAAATTCGACCCAGATCAATGCGACATCACTACATACTTAGATATGGTCAAGCCATTACCTGACATTGGGTTTGATAACGACAGACAGAAAATAGCTGTCACTCTACCTCACCTGGGAAAGGCGGTATCTAGTGTAGCACCAAAAATAGTCCCTGATCTCACATGGGCCAGATTTGTAAAAATAGTAACAGAGGCCATTACCCCTTCATTAGGGAAAGTTGTTGCGATGTCACAACTCGATGCCCTGAAATATGATGGTGATTTGGACAACACATTGATCCAAGCTCGGCGACTCGTCACCGCCGCATACCCGGATGGTGAAACAGACTCCCGGGACGAACATCTATTCAACACTCTCCTCAGAATCCTCCCGGGCACAGTGAAAGAGCATTTCACTATCCACGACCCGGCAGGAAATTTGGACTGCGATGTCCAACTCATCCGCCGCCTCCTCGCAGCACGCCCCACTACACAACACATCAGGGTCGTAAGCATGTTCCCCACAAAGCCACCCTTACTACCGCCTCAACCCCAACCAGCTCCAACACGAAGCGCCCCCGCCTCTGCCACCCCAAAACCTCGCTGTACCAAGAAACAGCTGCCTCAGAAAGAAGCCACAAATCTCATCACCATCAATCCATGGGAGTTTACAGCCTGTAGCAGCCGCTGTCCACTACATGACATACGTGAACAGTTAAAGGCAGCGCTCAGAAGGAGAACCAACCCATCGACCCCACGGACCCAGATTTCCCCCTCATTGAGGAACCAGACACTGAATGTGAACCAGGTGATGCTGACACCGACACGGCCCTCGAGCTGACGCTGGATTTTTAGGACTGCCCCTGCAACTCCCCATGGTGGCGGGGGCCACCTCTACAAAGTACTGACCCTCGGGCTATGACAAAATGAAATTACAGTGGGTCAGGGCAAGACTTCTGGTAGATACGGGAGCCGCCAGGTCCTGTCTTTATACACATTTTTACTCCTGACATAAGAAGGCTTTTGGCCCCCTCCCCCCCACCTCAGCCCACCTTGTAGATGCGGGGGAAGGCCCCTTGCCTATCCGTGGGGAAACTCGGGCCCTACGAGCCAAGACCCACCAACCAGCCTCCATCTACCATCCCTTCATTGTTTTCAACTCTTCCTGGCGTGCCTACGATGGCTATCTGGGTTTGGACCTACTCCAGAAGTTGCATACCCACATCGACTGCCACAGGAGGTGACTCCATTTCCAGCCACCTCCCCGCCAGCCCCTAACCCTCTGCACATGCGCACAACAAAGCAACACCCCCCTCTCCCTCCCTTAGACTGACCCCCCCCCCCCCCCCCCCCCCATCCCCCGCCCCCCCCCTGCCCCACCTTCCCCGCGACTGTCGCGTCCACCCTCACCATCCCCCCCCAACATGAAGCTTGGCTGCAGATCAACAAGCCCACGGGGAACAATTCCCTCTTCTCCCCAAACATCCCCACAGAGCCCCTCTCTGCCTGCCTGATGTCGCCGAGCTTCCTCCACCACACCTCAACGCCATAAAAGCAGCAAATCTGGCGACTATACCCCTCCCCTAAATTCAAACCCCTCCCCCCTTCCCCCCTTGCCCGATCACCTGTCCCCCCACCAAGCCGAGACCCTGCACCACCTACTCCTCGAATATCAAGACCTTTTTTTCCATGGGGCCCGCAGACTTAGGACATACAACATACTTGGCCCATGAAATCCACACCACCGAGCCCCCCATTCAGCAACCCTCCCGTCGGAAGAACCCACACCAACGGGCTGAAAAGGACAGGCAAGTCTGGGAAATGTTGGACGCCGGCATCATCACGCCCTCCACCAGCCCCTGGTCTTCTCCTGTCGTCCTGGTTTGGAAGAAAGATGGCACCGTACCGTTCTTCATTGATTACTGCCGCCTGAACGATGTAATCATCAAGGATGCAACTCCCTTCCCCCACATAGACGACTCCCTGGACTCCCTGCACGGCTCCACCTGGTTCTCCATGCTGGATCTCCAGTCGGGGTACTGGCAGGTCCCTGTGCACCCCAAGATCAAGGGAAAACGGCCTTTTCCACCAGCAATAGAAAACATTACAAATTTAATGCTCTCCCATTTGGGTTGTGCAATGCCCCGGCCACCTTTTTCCACCTCATGGAGTCTGTACTAAGCGGCCTAACCTGGGAAGTCTGCCTGGCATACCTCAATGACCTCATCATCTTTAGCAAGACGTGGGTAATCACCTTCACTGCCTCCAACAAGTGTTTCAACGAATATGCCAGGCCAGGCTGAAACTCAAGCCCTCTAAGTGAGTTTTGGCTGCCCGCTCTGTTGCCTTCCTAGGGCACATTGTCTCAGGGAAAGGCATTTCTCCGGACCCCGACAAGCTACGAGCCATCATCGACCAGCCCCTCCCGCAAGACGTCCACCAAGTCCGCGCCTTCTTGGGGCTTGCGTTGTATTACCGGCGATTTATCAAAGGGTTTGCCGACCTTGCAAAACCACTCCACGATCTCACTAAGAAAGGCAAGCCATTCATCTGGAGTGACAACCGAATAACAGCTTTTGACACTTTAAAGGAAAAACTTATCTCGACCCCCATCATCACCTTCCCAAACTTCATCCTCCCCTTCAGATTATACACCGACGTCTTGCTGGTTGCCAAAGGCGTCATCCTGGTGCAGGTCCAGGAAGGGCACGAGCACATCATCGCTTGTGCCAGCCGCACCCTAAACCCAGCAGAACGAAATTATGCTGCTAATAAGTGCGAGTGTCTGTGTATCGTCTGGGCTCTCAACCACTCCAGGGCCTACCTATCTGGCACCAGGGTCACCATGATCACAGACCACCAATCCCTGCAGTGGCTTCAACAATCGGCCACTCAGAACCCCCAGCTCCTCCGCTGGTGTGAAGCGCTAGAGGAGTTTGACTACGAGATTGCCTACCGGCCCGGGAAATTGAATACCAACACTGACGCCCTCTCTCGCCTACCGGTACAATCCCTAATCCCTCAACCCGAGCCGGTCTGGCACTGGCAGATTCCCCGACACCTATTTACAAAACTTCACCTGCAAGGGGTCCAACTTTTTACACCATCTGGCCACATAGTCCTGGACCCAGACTCCGCCATAGACATCCTCACCCACCTACACTCGGACAATGGGATCCACCTGGGTATGAAAAAGCTAACCAAGGACTTCAATGACCTCTACTGGGCCCCCAACCCTACTACTCTCGCCCAGCATGTCACTGAGGCGTGTCGGGCGTGCTGCATTGGAAAGGACATCACCCGTTCCGTGGGTCCTGCCGGGAAGATATCTGCCCACAAACCTTGGCAGTTATCTGTTGACGTTGTCGGTCCCCTGCCACCTAGGTCCGGCTACAAATATATCATTACATTCGTCGACGTCTACTCCAAATTCCTGACCGCTTGTCCGTCTAAGGAGCACACCGCTGTCACTATAGCCGATGCCCTCATGCGCCACATTTTCCCCTATTTTGGCGTTCCCCAGGCCATTCACTCTGATAATGCCCCAGAGTTCACGGGACAAATCTGGAAGGAACTATCCACTCTATTCGGATTCACCATTTCCCACTCTTCCCCATACTGGCCTCAAGGCAATGGGGTATGCGGAAGGAGCCACCGGACCCTGTTAAATCAGATCAGAACCCTCATCCAAGATACCCAAGATCAAGATTGGCCTGCCCACGTTAAGATCGTCCAAAGGGGAATTAACATCTGTCCCCGTGACAACGGCATCACCCCCACGAACAGATCTTCGGCGAGGACCCTCTCCTCCTGCCTCTCCGACAGCACCTTCAACCTCTCACCCACTCTCCAGCCTCCGATCCCCCACAGCACCTGAGGCGTCAGCTACAGCACCTGTACACATACCAGGATGTGCAGGCCGATTCCTCCCCTGCCAACCCCTACAAACTAGGGGACAAAGTTTTTGTTGCACACCTCCCCACCCCCAACAAAATTGCTCCTCGCTTCACTGGACCCTATACCATCATTAAAGTTCCCAACCCCTTTCAAGTCATCATCAACTACGACAGGACCACCCGCACCTACAGAAATCGCCACGTCCACACCTACCAAGACTCCCCCACCCCAACCACTCCCTCCCCGACTCCTCAAGCCAAACCAACACCTTCAACTTCCCACGAAGAGCCATTCCTCTACTACTCCTCCCCATCCCCCTCCCTGCCAGTTTCCACCTCGCACTCCCGCGCCACCCCCACGCACTAGATCAACACCACCACCAACTTTCCGCGCACCCGCCACGCCGCCCACACCACGTGGTCATCCCTCACCCTTGGTGATTTCCACACCTACCATCCCGCACTCCACACCCGACCTAGCCCCTGCCCCACCAATCCTGGCAACAAACCACGCTACACCACTCCACTCTCCGCCCACCCCTGCTCCCCCACCCCACTCCCTGTCGCTGCCCACTCCCTGTTTAACCACCATGACCACCCGTTCCGGATGTGTCTCACGCCCACCAGCCCGTTACCTCTCCACGCCCACACCCACCCCCTCGCCCTCCAATAGCCAACTGCTCACCCCACCCCCTAACACCACCCCCAAAACCCTCCCTACCCCTCAGCCCAGATGAAAATTCCGCCCCGCCACACTCCCAAGGGAATACCGCCTCCACGCTTCCCCGGCAATATAAACTACGCCGGACTGCCCTTAGCAAGCATTTGCCTCCAAACCACCACCACCGCCATCACCATGCACATCATGAGGATAACCTGGATCCCCACCTTCGGACGACACCACTGTGTCCGGAGCACACACCACATACTACGACTCCTCCAGCAGGCGAACCACCCTTCCACTCTTCATATCGCCTACTCCCACCACCTGCAGCCCAACATACCCACCAACCACTGGACCACCTTCTTGCATCACCTCACACCCATCCACCAAACGCCCAACATCAACCTGTACCACCACCAGTCACGGGATCGTGACTTTGTTACAGGGGAGGGTGGTGAAATACAGGAGTTAGGAGTAAGGACTGCAGACAACATGGACGCCGGTGCAGACAACACCAACGCCCCCAGCCCCCCCAGGACTACCGGGGGTCCGCCGCTGACACTGAGTGGCTCGGGACAGAATCGGTGCACCTGTATCTCTTCCCAACGCCCCTCTTACTCCCAGCCGACGTCCCGGGAAGGTAGTAGTCACCGGTGCCTAGTCTCCGGCCGAAATTCCACTCGCCAGGTAAGGGGTGGAGTTTGCTTAGGCAACTCCATGCAACACCGCAGTATTGGCCAGTGTCATACTGGGAAAGCGGCAGAACCGGCCACAGTCCATTCCCCAGTTGCATCCCCACTGCAGGGCCGCGGCACGGACCACAAACCGTGTCGGTCAGGCAGGACAGGCCACCTGTCGTCCGCTACCTGTAGTCGTTCCCCCCAGAGTAGTGCCACAGCACCGGCCACAAGTCATGCTGGGTATGAGGCAGGACCGGCCTTCGTCAGTCCCTCTGCTACTAGTACTCCCTGCTCCACAGGACAGGCCACAAGCCATACCAGAGTTACAGGCCCCTGTAGGACCATGACGTCGGCCACTAGCCGCGTAAAGCCAGAGGCAGAGCAGGCCAAAGTCCGCTCTTCTCCTACAGGAGATTCTCAATCCCCTCACGGAGACAGGATAGAGCGAGCTGTGCCTCGCGTGAGCCCTGAGTTCCGACGGGGCAGAGGAACTGCCATGCCGGCCACTAGCCATACAGGGGAGGCAGAGTTGGCCACAGTCCGCTCCTCACCCTCTGTTCCCAGGATATCTCCCGACGGGGAAGTCCCTTGCCTGGCTCACCTTGTTTCCTGTAGCCAGGCGAGATGCATCCCATCTCCTGCAGAGGGAGCAGCTGGGGAGGACCCTTTCCCAGAGTCTTGGCGAAGCCTTACCCAAGGCCTTGGTTCCCTTCAACTCAGCCAGTGTGAGCAGCAGCCGAGGCAGAGCCCCAGCAGACTTAGCAGCCGGTGTCAGGCCCTGTGGACCACTCCCTCAGCCCGAGGTTCCCGTGAGGCGGCCCTGACGGTGACGCTGCCCTCCAGCCGTTGCTGCAGTCCAGCCACCCCGGGTTCCAGTACCGTGGGTCCTCAGATACCCCAGGAGCCGCCCCGAACACCAGGGTGCAACTTACCTGCTGGTGGGACCTCTCTGGGCCCATCCCTGACTCGGCGTCAGGTCCGCCTCCTGGCTGTCTTCAGACTGAGCCCCTAGCTCCGCACCTACATGTGGGGCCTTGCAAAGGCGTGTCACTATGTCCACCCTCCTGACGGAGGAATCAACTTTCGGCCCATCAGTGATAGTGAAACAGACGGACTTTACCAGTGTGCGTCTCTTAGACTCAGACACATGAATATTCCTTACAGTTTGTTCTCGTAATTAAGTGACCAGAAAAGCCCAGAGTATAAGATTGGACGAGCCCACTAGTGATCCTGGTTTATAGTATATCACGGAGTCACATGCGCCCCCGCTTGTGTACTGTCACGAATTCCCCCCCTAGTGAATGAAACACCACGGTGGCCAAACAGGAAAACTATATTGTATTGATCGTGCCATCCCCTTGATTATTAATTCTCTCCCTCCCCAGTGAAAAGGCACGCCAGTGCTAGTAAAGCTACCCACACCGTGTCCTTTGGAAACGATGCCCACAAAGTGATCGTGTCATCCCCTTGATTATTAATCCCCAGTGTACAGGCACGTTATTAGTCGCCGTGTGTCTAGCCATCTCTGAGTGTCTCTCTACAATACCGCAGTCTCCCCTCTCAGCGTGCTACAGCACGGCCGATCCCTTCTGTGACAGACCGCCAACCAGATTTGTGTCTATCGATATAGTGTTAACGTAATGGAACCCTTGTATGAGGCCGTCCAGTACCATACTATATTGGGAAATTGTAACGAGTGTATTTCTGTGTCCAAAGTATAACTGTAATGGAAGTACCATAAATACTGGGTATATTCTACCATACTTTCCCTAAGCCGGTATAGAGACAGATTATAATTAAGTAAAACCTCTTACTAACCCATCTCCGGTCAACCGAGAATCTATTGTAGCTAGTGTTGTAGTATTTGTCTCTGGGAAGATATTTGTAATACATGTGTGTAACACTTCACTGCCTTGTTTTTGTGCCCAGTTCTTTCCGTAGAAATGCCGACCCAGTCTTGAATAAGAACCCGTTGTGAGTCTGCGTATTTGACGGGACGAGAAGTCGCCCCTCAGAAATGCGACAGGTAATAAGTTCACCTCTCGCCTATGTGTACAAGGGACGAGTAGTCGGCCCTCAAATACGTGGCATAACAGGGTCTAACTAGAAGGGAGAGAGCTGTGAGAGAGAGTAGCTAGCAGCTTAACACTCAGTATTAATCTCAGTTCCCTTTGAAGAAAAATATAACTACAATCAACCACAGACT